>OX155975.1:18097071-18156999 GCA_944548615.1 Micropterix aruncella | reverse complement strand
GGCCGAAAGCTATTTATTTATTTATTTATTTATTTAAGAATTAATTACTATGAAACATTGATTAGCTTATAAAAATAACAGGAACCGAATGGCAAAACCTTAACCTTTTGCTTATTTGTTTCTGTCACCCAACTGGGACTAGCCCGTTCTAGGGTGGACAGGACTCCAATATTACAATCAAGTTTGCTTGATTGCTTGGTTGCTTACAAATATACAAGTTTTAGTAAAAAGCTAATGACACTAAATTGCCCTAAAATGTGGTCTTCAGAATAAAATAAAAAAATAATAATAATAAAAAAATATTAAAAGATAATATAATAAATAAAATGCAATTCCATTATTTAATCGGCAATAAATATCATATAAAATTCGATTAAATAAAATAAATAAAGTTATATGTGAGAAAAGGAAGAAACGGTCATTAATATTTATTAATATAAAATTACCTAGTCTAAAAAGTATACTTCATTGTCAAAGTCAAATAATTTTTGGTAGTTAGTTCAATGTTAAAATATACTTAACATATATGTTTAAAAATATGTTAATAATGTGTGCACCTAAGTTTTATTATACTATTATTTCTAACATTTGATGTATGGTTAGTCTGTCATGATTCGATAACCATTTCTTTAGTTTATTTTTGAATTCCCTAAATGTCAAGTTCATTTTTATTTCTATATTGATCAGATTGTAAAATCTCGGCGCAATGAAAGAGTAATGTCTTTGTCCAAATGATGTTTTCTTTCTGGGTATTATTGAGCTATTTTCTAAAAATTGTCTCGTTGGTCGCCGGTTCTGAATTATTCCTAAATTTGAGTTACTGTCCAAAAATAGCCTTAAGAGGGAAGTTTTTAGAAGCTATATGAAGCATAATTGTGTGGCCTGGTTGTGAGTACACGAAAAAGAATTTTATTACAATTATGCCGGATTTTAAAAATCCGGTCCTTAAGCTATCATTTCGCTTAAACGAAATTGGTAAATTATTTCCATATTAATAGTAAATTATCTTTATTCTGTTTCTGTTTTCAAAAAATATAAAAACGAGCGAGATTTGTCTTCAGTTTTTGAAAAACCTAGAGGTGATTCTCAATATTAAAAAATACCATTTACACCAGCGTATGATCTCTTTGCATAGTATCAAGACAGTTTTTGGAACTTCCATACAAAAAATATAAGAAAAAAATGTTTGAAATTACGTAACTTCCAGAAATGTTATGGCCAAACATTATTTTTTTTCTATTTATTAAAGATACTTTTGAGTAATATAAAAAAAACAGAGTGATTTTAAGTTATTTTGTTATTGTAATCTAATTGTTACTTTATGAAAAACTATTCCTTTAATAATTTATTATATTATAATTGAAAAGCCAAATCGACTATATTAGACGACGCTTGAAGACGAAATCGTCATTCGTAATTAGCCACTGCCAACGGTGGGACGTGGTCCCTTGTCGCCGCGGTATACCTATACATCTTTATGTATATATTAAAAGCGCGCGGGCGCAAAAAATATCAAAATTTTTAGTCGCGCCAACTCGGAAGGGAGCCTTAAATCCAATACATAGAAGAGCGGCTCATTGTATGTAGCTTCATCAAAACGAAATTTGGGAACGCATATGATAATGAAAATAATAATAATAACATGGCAATATCTTGCAACTAACAATCTCAATGCAAAGGTAAATGAGCGCATTGTATAAAAAATAGGTTTATATTGCTAAAAAATAGGTTTTTCTGCACAAAACTACTATATTTAGGAGAGGCGAGGAGAGGAAATTGGAAGGCAAGGAGAGGAAATTTAGCCCGAGGAGAGGAAATTGGGACAGGAAGAACAGAGAAAAGTAAAAACTGTTTTTTTTTAGGAAGGTAACACTTTTTGAGAAGATTCTAAAGGCGAGCTCCGTATATTTTCTAGGAGATCATTTCAGCCTAGCTTTGAACCATGGACTCAGAAAGAGTAGCAGTAGAAATCAATATTATGAAAATTAAATACTAAGAGGCTGACCGATGTACGAGCACTGGGAACTTAATGGTTTTAATAGTTCGTGGAGATAGGATGGTGTTGATTGGAAGAGTACATGGTAGAGGAGAGTAAGTATATGAACATTTCTCTATTGACGTACTGGCAACCACTTTAACTGTGCCCTATATTCGGACACGTGTTCATACTTACATAGACCGAAGATGAATCCTATGCATACATTTTGCAAACGTTCAAGTTTCTTGAGTAGTTCTTCTGACAAATCGAGATAAGCTACAACTGCACAGTCAAGAAAATGTAAGAGGAGGGACTGTGCAAGAGATTTCTTTGCCTATATAGGAAGATATTCCATTGAGCGTTTGCATCAAAAATTTTGCAACAAGGGTATGGTGACATACCTGGTTCAGGGTTTAATTTTAAAGTGGAAGCGACTTCCAGTTTAATCTGAAGAGCAATTAACGACCTCCAATGAGTAAAGCCTGTGATTTCAAAGGGTTTATTAGTAGACCCATCAGCGCACAGCATTGACGAATGGCTTGAAGATCGGAGTCCATGTCGATCGGAGTCCCTCGATCGCCCGATCGAGGCATAGATGTTTTGAGTAGAGGAATGATTTTATGTTTGAACATGATTTGCATAAAGATGAGTATGTCCACGAACTTGGTTGGAGATACGATTTATAAAAATTGAGAAAAGAAGCGGCGAGAGTATAAAAGCTTGTGGAACTCCAGCCGCTAGAATAATGTGCCACTAACTACAAAACATAATTTATTTATTATTTTAGATATTAAGAAAAGCATTTAAATAAAAGAGAAGAAAATAAAAGTGTTTGATAATCAAATACAAATAATTTATTGTATTATAGCCAATACAACTTAACTTATTATAAATAAAATAATAGAGAGATAGCGATAGGCATACCGCAGGGATTTTGTTTGGGTAACACTCTTTTCCTTTTATACATGAATGACATTACATCTGCCACATCGCGAGCTGAGCTGATACTTTACGCAGATGACACATGCGCAGTAATAGAGAGCGAGAGTGTACCATCGTTAACCAGCAATACCCAACTAGTGTTGAATGAGTTAGGTGCATGGTTCGACGCTAATGGCCTGGTACTGAACATTAACAAAACTAATGTTATGTATTTCAGCCTTAGTCCTACTAAAACCGAAATACATGTGACCGTCAATAACGAAGAATTAACTCAGGTATCCTCAACAAAGTTTTTGGGATTCGTAACCGATAATGAGTTACGATGGCACCTACACATTGATGCTTTATGTGATAAATTGGGAAGAGCGTGCTATGCACTCTATCGCATCGCTTCATTTCTCGATTCATCAGCGCTGCGCATGTGTTACTTTGCATACGTTCATTCACTGCTAACGTACGGCGTGAAGTCATGGGGGCGCGCAGCCGACAGGCAGAGGGCTTTCGTTATGCAGAAGCGTGCAGTTCGCACAATAGCGCGTGTGGCGCTTGATACGCCAGCTAGGCCTCTGTTTAGAGATCTCTGCATCATGACGCTGCCGTCCATTTATATAATGGAAGTAGCGCTGTTTGTTTGCAGAAATCTAGCCGATTTTGAAGTGAATGGTGTGCATCATCACTATCCAACACGATCCCGTAGCATGCTACGTTCTGTAAGTCATGCAATATCCAAGTCGGAGAGGCTAGCCTATATCGCCGGCCCAGCGGTTTACAACAAACTCAGCGAGCACATTAGGCAGGCGCAATCTCTTGACGTGTTTAAGAGCCGCCTTAAGAGATACCTTACAGATAAGGCGTTTTACTCACTGAAAGAATATTACTCGAGTGAAGTCTAAAATGCTTTGGTGGCTAAAGTATTTAATGATCTCTTTTGCATTTTGTCTTGTATTTTCTTCTTTTTACATTATTCTTGTGTTTTTTTTCTTCATTTTGTTTTGTTTATTTTATGTTTTCTTTACGATAAAAAAATATATGTTTGTTTGCTAATATGTATGAATGTTCGCTAATCTGACTTGTATACCAGTATACCAATAAAAGGAATATGAATATGAATATGAATAATACATGTATCAACAGATATTTTTCTGTTTATGGCATTGGTGGCGGTATTTCGTCAGCTTAAGAGTTAGTCAATTTAGTGGTGACCACTATCTTGTCATAAAATAACTTTTACAGGGGATAACAAATTCTGTGATGCATTTCTCGATATTTATTGAGCCTCTTTGTATAAATAAGAAAATGCCACCAGGTAAAAAGAAGATAAATACTCGTCAGTTTAAGAATGAGTCAATATTTAGTAGAGATCACGATCTTGAGTCATAAAAGAACCTCTACAGCGAACTTTTACAAATTAAGTGACGCAGTTCTCGCTATTTATTGAGCCTCTTTGTTTAAATGAGAAATGCCACCAGCTCAATGGAGGAAAATATTCGTCAGTTTAAGAATGAGTAAATTTGGTGGATACTAAAATCTTAAGTCACAAAAGAACTTCTACAGCGAACTTTTACAAATTAAGTGACGCATTTCTCGCTATTTATTGAGCCTCTTTGTTCAAATGAGAAAATGCCACCAGCAAAAATGAGGAAAATAAGAGCGTTAAACCCGAACCGGATCCAAGAACTGCATCAAAGAATCGAACGAACGGCCTTGCAGCAATTATTAAAGGGTATCCATAAATAATGTTGCACACGCCATAGTGGAGTGGTAATCGCTTAAAAAGAGAAACTTGCGTTAAAACTGAGTAGGTACGCTTTTATGAGTGCTTAATGTCGCTAAAGGTGCTTTTATATTGTAGGTACGATAAAAAATAATCGGAAGTAAAACAAAAAAGCTTTTGTTTTTTTTTTCAAACCGATAGGAATTCCTACACTTGGTTATGTCAAAAACTAACAAAAATAACAAGTATAATATTTAAATATATACCTATTGAGGTATAAGGTATGAACGTCGGTATTGCAAGATATGAACGTTGAACATCCAAGCGCAGATTTTCTAGGTTATATAGAGGAAACAACATTTTCCAAAATTTTCAATCAAAATTCTTACATAATTTCGTATAATTTTCATGTGGACAATAGTACTAAATAATCAAACAAATATAGGATAATTTCACAAATTATCATACGGGAAGCTATTTTAAAGAAAAAACACAAATACAAACAAACAGTAATAATAATAATAGTCAATAGCCAATAGTTAGACGCAATTGTAAAATAGTCAATATTAGAAAGAATAAGGAATAATAATAGTCAAGTATGTAGGTCAATAGAGCTGCGAAAAATTGATATTGTCGAAATCCTCAATGCTATAAATGGGTTTTTTAATCAAAATACCCTGTACCTTTTTCTTAAAGTGAACCTCCCCAAGGCCCCTGATGTGTAATGGAAGTTTGTTGTAGAATAAGTAAGATTGGCAGAGAAAGCTATTCCGAACCTTACTCAGTCACACCTTAAAATGACGCAAGTCCTCTTTATTTCGCGTATTATGCGAATGAATATTTCAGTTAGTTGAAGTAGTTTCGATATTTTTTCTTGTATACATGATGTTTTGGTATATATACGCGGCGTCAAAGTCATGATACCAGATTCGCTGAAGTTCTGCTTGCAAGATGTTAGCGAAGATATTGAAAACAGATTTCTAATCGCTCGGTTTTGTAGGCGAAAGATCCTTATAATATTTGCCGCCATTCCTCAGAATATGAGGCCATAACTTAATAGGGGATAGAAATAAGCAAAGTAGAGAAATTTATTCAGATTTTTTTTGATTAAATAGGTCTATAAGTATAATACTATTTTTTACAGTCCAAAAAAACGGTGTGTTTCGGCCATTACAATAGGAAGACTTTCCTGGCAATTAGCCAAGGACGTCATCTCATTCAATTTAAAAATCGAATTGGAATGGCGTCGTCCTAAAATTCGAAATTAAAGATTCAAATTTTGAGCAGAGCGATAAGAAATAAGAAAGAAATAAGAAAAAATTATTTTCAAAAACCCGATCTGGGTATAGAAATTACATATCAAATAAAATTGGTATTTCTACAAATAAAATTACATTTCAAATTATAGAAAAGTCTGTAAAAAACTAATATTGAAAAAAAAACATAGAAATTCATAAATAACAAAGACATAAAACCTAGAAAAATAAAAATAAACAGAAATAATGAGAAAACATAGAGAATCAGCAATTCAATAACGAAAATATATGAAAACAAAAAAAATAGAAAGCATCCAAAGAGTTCTACATATACCACATTTAATAAGGATTGCTATCATTTAGTAAGTTAAGATCGATAGCATTTAATAAGTTTTAAAGTTTGTATCAATCAACAATCAAGAAATAGAAAAATGCATCGACTCTCCAAAGAACAAAAAATCAACTGGTCTCGATGATATACCGTTTATAAAATCCATAAACGTGTACTGGCACCTTGTCTAACATATCTTTACAATTTAAGTTTTTCAGAGGGAATATTTCCAGATTGTCATAAGTAGCCAAGATTACACCGATATATAAAAAAGGGCGATCCCACGAGCGTAGAAAATTATCGAGCCGTAGCCCTACTGAGTAATTTCTCAAAAATTTTGGAGAAGGTCACCGAAAAACGACTAAATGGTTTCCTTGAAAAATTTGTGGACATTTCAGACAGTCAATATGGATTCCGGACAAAAAAAAAACAACTCAATGAAGATTTCAATTTCGAACGTGCGTCACCGCTTATTAAAAAAATCTAATCGCGAACGCGCAATGCCGCAAATTTAAGTATTTGATTTCCCCATATTTGTATGGAAGAATTTAAATGTTGTATATGTGAAATGTTGTATATCAGCTTGTATATGAGATATTTCAACCAAAATTTCATAATGGGATCACCTGTGTACTGAATTTCATGTCTATAAGTCCAATATTTCGATATTTAAGTATGACTAGAGTGTCACATAATCTTTTCAACTCTTGTCATGGCCAAATGATACCTGTATGCCATATTGGATACATATGCCATATTGTATACATCAATTGCAGTATTTAAGGACCACTTTAAAAGTTTATTATTAAAGGAAGATATTTAGATGTCATAATTTGATTTTATTTTAAAATAACTATTGCTAATTGGATTATTACTATTGTCTTCGTTTATTTGTTAATTTGTAACCTTATAAATAGGATAGAAAACGAATTTACCGCGTGAAATTTGTAGGACCCGACGTTTCGGTGACGTTGCAGCCGCCGTTGTCTAGGGTAGACTGAAGAGCTGTCAGTCCGTTGTTTTGCGGGTAGGCCGCAAACCGCTGCCGCCACTGCGTAGGTTATAACGGTGGTGGGGGGCCGGGCTCGGAGCGCGGGAATTTTTAAAATCCGTCTTGCACACAACACTCACTGTATCCTGTTTTACGTCTTTGCGTTCGGCGTTCGGCGGCGGGAGCATTTTAAGAAGAGGGTTCCACGTAGAAGAGAGTTTGTAGCCGTCGTCTCTATTGAAGTTCGGAGTTCTTCTTATTTCAATGGCTTCCCGGATCATGCGAGGAAAGTAGAATTGTTCCTTGGATAGAACAATGGGATTTTGAAACTGCATCCAGTGGTTACTTCCGCTATCCAATATATGTTCGCAGATCGCCGATTTTTCTCGCTGAACGTTTTTAACAGCTTTGATGTGTTCTGTCAGTCGCGTGGCTATGGGCCGTTTCGTTTGTCCAACGTGTACAAATTTCACGCGGTAAATTCGTTTTCTATCCTATTTATAATGTCAAACAACCGCGATAGTCTTCGAATTAGTAACCTGATTATTTAATGTTAAATATTTTGATTTTGATTATTTTTGATTTATTATATGTAGATTATTAAATTTATGTAATTACGTTATTTTCTTTTAATATCATTTGATGTTAAATATCTTGATTTTGATTATTTCGATTTGTGTATTTATTTGATTATGATTATTTGGATTTTTTGTTTTAAGATTTATTTGATTTGGTTATTTTATTTTAAAAATCATATACCTATGTATCAATAATTAATAGGTGTGTCCTGAAAACCAGGATAAGAGATATCCTGAGGATACCCCTAATTTGCAGCGTTTGTAGCTTTATTTCATAGTCTTTGTCTATTTATAGTTTTAATTTTTAATCTGTGTGTTCTTGTTTTTTTTTTTTGTATATGTTTTTTATAACAGCTGCAAATAAATAAATAAATAAATAAATATTTCAGCTCAATCGGTTGAAGCGTTTGGGCGCTATCTGGGAGGAATACACACACCACACACAGACCGACACAGAGGCACACAGAGACAGACTTCAGTCTGGAAATGGTATTAATCGCCTCGAGGGGGTAGAGGGGGAGGGGGGGCAGTCCTTGTCGGTTGGTACGCCGGTACAGTAAAATGAAGTAAACAGGAACAGCGGTATTTGATAAGATAGGATCTCCAAGGATAATACTCCTTTTTTAAAATAATTAGTAAAGAGTAAATATTATTTATTTCCATTAGAACTTCACAGTTGTGTAGGAACGGCCAAGTATGGTAATAAAATCTTAAATCTCTTACTCAATTTAATAAAGTATGATGTACAGCAAATTGCTCCAAAAATATTCCAATTAACAAAAAAAGACTGTAATATAAGAAGTGACAATACAAAATTAGTACTATAAATTACACTGGTAAGTACGATGTTGTTTCCAATGTATTTTAAAATGTCGTATTTTAGTCAAAGTATTTTAAAATGTCGTATTTTAGTCAAATTATTTTAAAATGTCGTATTTTGCCATGTTTTCATTTTTAAGCAGGTGGATCCTGATGGATCTCTTAAAATATCAATATTTTTAATTTATCAGCATTTTATTATAAAGTGTGTACTAAAGTAAGTACTTCAACCTTGGCTTGACCGAGAGCAAGGACTGCCGAATATGTGGCGAAGAACCTGAAGACAGCATACACATCGTTAGTCGCTGTCCAGGCCTCGCCGCAAAAAGACAATATACTGGGAGCAGCCTTTCTCGAACTCAGCGATCTGCCCAACTAGAAGGTCAGTGATTTTCTTGGACTGGTAAGCAGTACAAGGCATATATATATATATATATATATATATATATATATATATATATATATATATATATATATATATATATATATATATATATATATATATATATATATATATATATATATATATATATATATATATATATATATATATATATATATATATATATATATATATATATATATATATATATATATATATATATATATATATATATATATATATATATATATATATATATATATATATATATATATATATATATATATATGGGTAACGTAAATTACAAGACATATTTATGTGGGTAATAAACTGGTTACTAAATTTGAGTCTGTAAATGAAAATGCCAATATGTCGCCGAGTTCATCAATTTGGCAAAATCGTTTAGCTGTGCCACACGATAAATTACTAGACTTACTGAAACAAAAATGATTTACCGACAACTGCGTATTTTAAGTGTCATTCTATTGGCATAATTACGGTGATATCTTTATTAATTTTACTTTTCAATGCCTTGGTTTTACTGTAATGTTGATTAGTAATAAGCGAATAATTAAATAAGTAAATAAATAAAAAAGACGATTAACCAGCACCATTTTGTGGCCCGGCCCTAAGGAAGGAATCGAAAGAAGCGAACGAAGCGATTCGGTTTCCTCTCCGGTTTTCTTCGTCGATCCGGGCTCCGGAACGGGCAGTGTAAATACGCTCTTTATCATATGACCATATTTTATACTCAAGTGCCTTAATGTATGAAATTTTCTTCGTAAATATTCCCATTTACTGACCGCCGGAATATAACCTGTTCTGGGGCTAGTTATTAAATATTAATTGTGGAATTTGCATGTGCCATCTTCATGAGCGATGGAAAAATTCCAGACTAATTATGAGAAAAACATGTTCCTTCCTTTTTTTGACACTATATATATATTTGTTGATTTTCACAGTTGATAATTAAGTTGTTACCCCAGGGTACTCCCTAGGAGTTCCCCCAGGGCACATTCACTAAGAGGCTCTCTAGACGATCAAGCATCGCGTCCCGGGCTGGTAGGGGAACGTAAACCGCAGGAATTATGCAAATATATATTTTTAATATTTACCACAAATGCCTAATTTTGTAGTTTATACCAGGGAGTCACGTTAATTATACGTAATTGATTATAGAATGACGTGACTCCCTGGTATAAAGCTACAAATTAACGCATTTTTAGTAAATATAAAAAAAAATGCATATTTCCTACAATTTAAAAATGCATATTTTCGACGCAATGCTTCTCAAGCATGCTTGATCGTGCCATCAACCGCCCTACCTTCGGGTACCTTTCAAAAAGTAGGTAAAAAATCGTTGTTTTTTTTAATTAGACTTCCTAATAACAATACTTGTTTACAATATACCGGTAAACTTTTTTACGTAATAGACTAATTTATGACTCTTTTTGGTATTTAGAATCGTAGAAACAATTTGACAATTTGACGTATCACGTACGCTTTGTGGGTTTCGGTTTCTTTTTGTAGTTGTACGTAAAGGATACATTTTGTTGCTTATGGGCGATAATCTAAAGCTATATCTGCTCTCAAGATAATATAACCTGATACTTATGTATACATATACATAATATACATATAATATGGATATTATATGTCATCTATATTATTATGTATAAATAGAGTTGTCAAGTACAACGGGCGAACCCGTCACCTCAGGAAGTTTTAACGATTAGTCGTTCTATCTCCTGTGAAGTGAACGCAGAAGACTTGGACAAAACAGTCAACTGTCAAGCTCCGCCACATGCCCGTAAGAGGTCAACGCCTTAACCGCGAGATAACCAGGTGTGTTACCCAGCGGGCTTACACTCATGCCCTTACCTCCAATTGCGACCAGATTACTCTGGTCTCTCGATTGGTTACGATTTCGAGGCCGCTTGCGCGGTCCTCTCTTTTACGAAGCGGTGAAACGGTGTAAACCGAATCTATCGTGGACCACAGCGTCCGTTGCCCGGAGGTTCACCGGGGATCAGGTAGCCGATGGTCGTTTCAGGAGCAGTCGCCGTAAGGTCAGCAACCACCCTCGCTCTATAGGAAACAAAAAATGCTTCCAGACACCCCCGACTGTTAGTCAGAATGCACAATCGATTGGCTGACACCGCACGGTGCGCAGACCGTCCAGGAGCGCCAAAAGATTGATTCCTAGGGGAAACTAGCCCTAAGGCCAGAGTCCTACCCGGGCTCGCGCTTCATGCATGGAGGCCGCCGGATGGGTGTTGACCCGTGAGTCTGACCAACCCTGAACAAATGGGTCTTACTGGCCAACTCAGCAAGGGCCCATTAGTTCCACAAGTACAATTTAAATAAATACTATGATCTCGCAACTGTCACGCTGAAAGTTGGCGCTCGTGGCTGCCAGCCAAGTCACTGTTTCACCTCTTTATAGATCTTGGTCTCTCCAGGAAAATAATCTACTCTTTTCTGGAAAAAAACAATCTAAAGCCGCAATGTCCACATATCAAATTCTACAGATTCAGAGGAGTAGTAAATGGGTGGTAAAGTGACGCTCGCATATGGCAAGATAACTGGCCAAACCTACCACAGCCGCTTGCATAGTCCGGAGTCAACTGCTCACCCTCAGAAGTGTAATAAGATCGTTGCGTTTTTTTTAAAATTTAATTATTTAAGAATTAATTACTATAACACATTGATTTAGTTATATGTAGTTATAATTAATATATAAATATTTTGTTTAGTTATATGTAGTTATAATTAATATATAAATATTTTGTTTAGTTATATGTAGTTACCTGATATGATGTGCTTATCATTGTCATTATACGTATTGTAATTAGCTCATCTAGATACAGGCCTTAGTTGACCTAGTTAGATGAGTTTTAGGCAGGTGCCAAACACGATGTGACGGTTTCTCTGAACTGTTTATGACATTTATTCTTGAACTTGTTTGGTATAATTAGTCGTAACCATTGTAATAAGTACCTACTTAAAAATAAATAAAAATAAATAAATAATTTTGATTACAAGAAATAACTGGAACCAAATGGCAAAACCATAACCTTATGCTTATTTGATTCTGTCATCCAACTGGGACAAGCCCGTTCTAGGGTGAACAGAGCTCTAATCTATACTAATATTATAAAGAGGTAAAGTTTGTGACGTTGTAGGAGGTAATCTCTGGATCTACTGAACCAATTTTGAACATTCTTTTACCAGTAGAAAGCTACGTTATTTTTGAGTGTCATAGGCTATATATTAATCCGAAAAATGGAAAGACTTTTTCGTGGTAGTCGGATTTGCAAAGTAAGTCGGAGAATCAGCGGTCGAACGAAAACGTTTCTAACTAACGCTGCCTTAACGATGAGAGATATATGATTAAGTTCTAGAGAAAAGTTGTAGAACTTGATAATGCCTACAAAAAAGTCAGCAACAGCATATCTCTAACTTTTATATTTAAGTCACAAAAAGTAGTTTTTTATATTAAAAAAATAATTTAAATCGTTAGGTCATGTTTATCAACAATTATGAATTCATATTAAAATAAATAAATTTATCGTCTCAAGTGTTTAAAACAAAAGACTTTTTCCTTTTACTGCATATAATTTCACTTTTACTGCATAAATGGTTAAAGAGATAAGACACACAAATAAGACACTCACAAGAATGTCAATAACGGTAATATAGTCAAATTAGCATGCAAATACATACATACAGTAAAAATATGCAGTAAAAATACAACACTTCTTTTGGCAGTCAGGAAATAAATCATAGCACTCAGTACTAACCAAAACACACTCATAATTTCATCACAAGTAAAAGTTTTACCGCCCAACGAAGTGGGCACGGGTCAGCTAGTATTATAATAAACTCTAATATTACAATTAACTAATATTACAATACGATGGGACCGAGTTCGGTCGCTGAATTCCATAGCAGATATGTCTGTATTTATTTATAAACTAGATGACCCGGTGAACTTCGTACCACCTAAAATTGATTTGATTTTAACTCTTCATAAGCGTTTACTATTCATTATTACCTAATCAAACTTCCAAATCCAATTAATTGAAATCTGTAATATGGCCGAATCATGTACGGTTTGAGTTTTTCGTTTGATGATTAAAAGTCGTTTGTAATTAAAATAATTTCAATATACTTAATGTACATGATGAATGCTTTTTCGACTTTTCCGACTTTTTCGACTTTTTCGGCTTTTTCGACTTCTCCGACTTTATCGACTTTTTCGACATTTTCGACTTTTCCTACTTTTCCGACTTTTCCGACTTTTTCGACTTTTTCGACTTTTTCGACTTTTTCGACTTTATTGACTTTTTTGACTTTTTCGACTTTTTGACTTCTTGAAATTTTACACAATTGCACGGAATGAATTACAGTTATGGATGGCGCAGCTGTGAAACAATAGGATCGCCGCGAACGCCATCTATTGAAAGTAGACCACTAATAGATGACCAAATGATAGATGAATTATCCCAAAATGACCAATTTTGATTTTTTCGTTTTTCAGTTGTTTCTTTGAGTTTTTCCTAAATATTTTGAAAACCACCCCTGAATCAAAGCAAACAAAACAAAACAAAAATAATTCAAATCGGTCGAGTCATTTCCGAGATCTTGCGAGACTAACGCACGGCGATTCATTTTTATATATGTATATAGATAAATAAATAGTCAACTATAATTTTTAATTATAGAAAAAAACGTCAGTTTACCCCTTAATACACGTTAACCTATATTTAATTGTGTTAATTGCCATTAAACCGATCGATTTAAACATTTTGTTATATCACAAAGACTATTAATCTGTCCAAAAGTGCAACAATTAGCCTATTAACGTAATTGATTACCTTCTTAATATGAGTTCATTTAATTACCTTAATAAATTATGTATGTAGGTGTATGAAACTTCTACAAAATTTCACATTTTATACATATTTATTTAGGAATGCATTGTAGATAATTCGAAATTTAAGGCGACATGATACCATGGAACGACCATATCTAAAGAATTTTAATTTTATGAGTTTTTTGAAAAATATAAAAATTATTTTTAAAATGTTTCTAAGCGAATCCCTCCATAAGGAACCAATTTACAATCTGGACTCAAAAAAGTTGCTCATTGCCTTGGACGTTAAGGCTTTATCGATATTTTCAAGAGATCCATCCGAGTCTATCTGCTTAAAATCAACATGTATGCGCATAACGACTTCTTAAAATATTTTGAAAATACATAGCATCGTATCTACCCATTTAATCTAATACATATTATTTACCGTTAATTATTTTGTTGTAAACTGTTATCATATAGTCTATGTTTTTGTAAATTGGTAAGTTTAAAGCTATATATTGTATATCATCTCTTGTCTAAATTGAGTAACTAGTTTAAGATTAATTACTGTCATTCCTACACAATTGTATGGTTGTATTGGAAATAAATACCTTTTACTTTACTTTACTTTTACTTTAAACATTCAGGTGCGTTTACTCCTAAAATGTAAGCGGTGAGTGTGTTTTATTATAATTTCGTTATATTGACTGGTTAATTCTCTAGAGCAGCACCTAGCCACATTTTTTATTTAGGTCCTAAATTAATTACAATTAATTAAAACGTGAGAGCGCTCTGAGGGTTACGCTAAATATGCTTTGCCATTAAAACCCTTATACCACTACTGCGTAGAGATAGTTATTCTGTGCTAGCGCTGCGATAGGACATTTTAGTATGCGCCTGGTCGCCGGCGCGAGTGGACGTGGAATAAGCGCTTGACGCTTCGTCAACGCTGGATTTTTATTGGACAAACCCCAAAATTTCACTACGTCTATTTTTTCGCGTGTCCGCCCATTTCAGACATTTTTCTTAGGTATCATGTCGTCTTAAGTTGTTAAATCGTCCCGACCTTGATATTGTATAAATAGCCATCCCTCGTGCAGTTGTTTTTCGTAATTTTGGATGACCCTTTGAGGAACACGTTACCTTCGACTCTAATTTAAAAAATCGGTTGGGTCATTCGAAGACTTTCCGGCAAGTACACAAGGCCCCTGCCCCTGTCGCTTCCCCTACCAACCCCCCCCCCCCGCACACCAACCCCATTCTTGACAGCCACCGTGCCAACCACCGCGCAGCCCCCCGCGCAACCCCCCAACGTCGCCGATATTAAATGTGTTCGATTAAAATAGTGAATGTATTTCTAAGACTTTTGTAGTATTTTAATCCACCAGTAATATTTGAAGTTTTTTTCTTAGTATTTTAGTTATTTTTTACTTTTCTGGCAAGCAAAGTATTGTGGACGCACTTTTGTGTGTCTGTTTGTATTCCTGTACTTTTGTATTCCTCCACGATAGTGTCCAAATGCTTCATCCGATTGAGCTGAAATTTTGCGTAATTCATGGAAAGAGTTGAAAAGATCGTAGTTGAAATCGGTTCACCAGAGGGCGCGCTAGTCATACTTCAATGTCAAAATACTGGACTTGAAATTCGGTACACCTTCGACTTGAAATTCGATGCCTTGTTGGGCCGAAATCACAATGTAAAATGTTGGTTCGATTATATCATATACAAGCGACACAAATAATTATTAAACTCCGCCAAACATCATATTGGAATAATAAAATTTTAATAACACAGAACATACTACATAGTACGAAAATACTACGAAAATATCGGCTGGGGGATTGGCGCGCGGAGGGAGGGGGTTGGTGGTTTGCAAGGGGTGCGGGTTCGCGCGGGGGGGGGGGGGGGGCTGGGGAGGGCGGCTCATCTGTTTGCCGGGAAAGTCTTGGGGTGACATAATCGATTTTTTTAAATCGTATTAATTTCTTCATTATCTTAAAACAATCATTTTGGAGTTGTAGCCCTTTGGAACTGAGATATCGGTATGCAAAATACGCGGCCGATTTCTAAGATAGATTTTTCAAATGTTTGCGTGTTAATTTCATTATTATTATGTTTTTACATTTGTTATTAACATTTTTTGTGTATATTTGATGTTGATTTAAGATTTTGATTATAGTAATTTTTGATTTTAAATTTATTTTATTTTCATTTCATAAAATAACGGTAACGATAATAGGCGTGTTCTGGAAACCAGGTAAGAGATATATGAGTATTTATTTATTTTATTTATTTCCCAAAATATAATTATCCTTTAGAATGATTCCAAATCGTAAATTATTTTTCTAGGCTATTATTCTAGACTATAACTATTATTCTACTATAGACTATTATTATAATTCTACTGCTATTACTCTACTCCATTACTATTACTATCATTCTAATATATAGACATTCATTCTAATATATCATTGTTCTAATATATAGACGAGACAGAGAAATACGTTAGAGCGTAATATTAAACGATTATACTTACATATATCTAATTATCTAACCTTTCTTATTATACTAGTTACTACTTTTTAACAATTTTAATACTACATACCACATATTTACCTAATTATGTACTTGATTGCTAAGAAATGCCATTACAGTACTTTGCAGTTGTGCTAAGTTCAACGTCCAAATATCCAATTCTGGCTCAGCCGAACATAGTGCATTTAGGGTACGAAGCGTCCGCACCGTGAAGCAGTGTTGAACGATGTTAGTACTAGCTCGCGGTAACGCGAACAATACGCGAGTCCTAGCACGGTATTAATTGGAGGGTACAAACAGACCGATTTTTCTAAGGATGGTCGGATTATCAACGAACCCCCTAAGCAGTTTATATATCTGGCAGATTGACAGCCAATCTCTTCTTATGCTTAGTGAGTTGTACCCAACCATCCCCAGAATAAACGCCGTAGGATATAGAAAGGGATAATATCCATGCTGTTTAAAGTACAGGAACCTCAGAAAGCGTTTCTGTACACTCTCCAGCCTGGATATGTAGCTATTTTCGTAAGGGCTCCATATTGCCGCGTTGACTTCTAATCTGCTCCGAATTAGGGAATTGAATTGAAGGTATGTCCTCAAAACAAGGTTAAGAGATTTATTACATAGTTCTTGTCTATTTTCAGTTGCAATGAATTATTCTTTTTGGATATTTTTTTCATTGACGGTTGCAAATAAATTTATTTATTTATTTAATTAATTTAACAATTTATTTACAGTGCATAAGTATCACTAATAATCATATATATATATATATATATATATATATATATATATATATATATATATATATATATATATATATATATATATATATATATATATATATATATATATATATATATATATATATATATATATATATATATATTATATATATATATATATATATATATATATATATATATATATATATATATATATATATATATATATATATATATATATATATATATATATATATATATATATATATATATATATATATATATATATATATATATATATATATATATATATATATATATATATATATATATTTATATATATATATATATATATATATATATATATATATATATATATATATATATATATATATATATATATTATATATATATATATATATATATATATATATATATATATATATATATATATATATATATATATATATATATATATATATATATATATATATATATATATATATATATATATATATATATATATATATATATATATATATATATATATATATATATATATATATATATATATATATATGTATATATATATTAACAGTGCACACTTAATATCATCATTAAAAGTCTGCCTTAGAACAGGCCTAGGCCTAGTTAGGCGACTGTGTCAATCATAAAAATAATGTCGCATCAATTTCTTGCTAACATCTTAATCAAATATGACATTAACTTTTTACTAGATGTGTTACTACTAAATAAATAAATAAATATATATATATATATATATATATATATATATATATATATATATATATATATATATATATATATATATATATATATATATATATATATATATATATATATATATATATATATATATATATATATATATATATATATATATATATATATATATATATATATATATATATATATATATATATATATATATATATATATATATATATATATATATATATATATATATATATATATATATATATATATATATTGATCAATAAGATGATTATAAAGTAAATAATTATAAAAGCCACTTACATCGTGACGAAGGATTCCCTTGATCGGATTCGGGAATGCTTTAGGTGTTAACGAGAATGATGAATGCCTCTCACTTGCGGAAAGAGGAGTAGGTTTAAGTTGGGCCCATTTTTCAACTAGTAAACGCTCACCCTTCATCCAATTATCTCAAAAATTAAGCTACAATCCTTCTTTATACGTAAACTCACTCAATTTCCTATTATTTCAGGGGAAATAACAAGACAAGACGAGCTACTTGACAGATGGAAGAATTTAAAATTTCGAATTTCGTTTTTTTTATTTTCTAAAGGTGCGATATAAAGAAGCTGCGATCAATATTCAGCTGAAAACTTAAAACTAAAAGCGTGACATGCCCTCATATCAATGAAAGGAAGCAGTCAGCTCTTTCCTATTAGTTGGAAAGATTACCTTTAACCTAAATGGATTATTTACAATGAACGAAACATAAATATTATTATAATTAATAATTTATATCGCACCTTTAGAAAATAAAAAAACGAAATTCGAAATTTTAAATTCTTCCATCTGTCAAGTAGCTCGTCTTGTCTTGTTATTTCCCCTGAAATAATAGGAAATTGAGTGAGTTTACGTATAAAGAAGGATTGTAGCTTAATTTTTGAGATAATTGGATGAAGGGTGAGCGTTTACTAGTTGAAAAATGGGCCCAACTTAAACCTACTCCTCTTTCCGCAAGTGAGAGGCATTCATCATTCTCGTTAACACCTAAAGCATTCCCGAATCCGATCAAGGGAATCCTTCGTCACGATGTAAGTGGCTTTTATAATTATTTACTTTATAATCATCTTATTGATCAATTCTAAAAAGAATATATACACAAAACTATCAAATATTTCAAAATATTGAATTTTTACATATTTTATGTTTCGTTCATTGTAAATAATCCATTTAGGTTAAAGGTAATCTTTCCAACTAATAGGAAAGAGCTGACTGCTTCCTTTCATTGATATGAGGGCATGTCACGCTTTTAGTTTTAAGTTTTCAGCTGAATATTGATCGCAGCTTCTTTATATCGCACCTTTAGAAAATAAAAAAACGAAATTCGAAATTTTAAATTCTTCCATCTGTCAAGTAGCTCGTCTTGTCTTGTTATTTCCCCTGAAATAATAGGAAATTGAGTGAGTTTACGTATAAAGAAGGATTGTAGCTTAATTTTTGAGATAATTGGATGAAGGGTGAGCGTTTACTAGTTGAAAAATGGACCCAACTTAAACCTACTCCTCTTTCCGCAAGTGAGAGGCATTCATCATTCTCGTTAACACCTAAAGCATTCCCGAATCCGATCAAGGGAATCCTTCGTCACGATGTAAGTGGCTTTTATAATTATTTACTTTATAATCATCTTATTGATCAATTCTAAAAAGAATATATACACAAAACTATCAAATATTTCAAAATATTGAATTTTTACATATTTTATGTTTCGTTCATTGTAAATAATCCATTTAGGTTAAAGGTAATCTTTCCAACTAATAGGAAAGAGCTGACTGCTTCCTTTCATTGATATGAGGGCATGTCACGCTTTTAGTTTTAAGTTTTCAGCTGAATATTGATCGCAGCTTCTTTATATCGCACCTTTAGAAAATAAAAAAACGAAATTCGAAATTTTAAATTCTTCCATCTGTCAAGTAGCTCGTCTTGTCTTGTTATTTCCCCTGAAATAATAGGAAATTGAGTGAGTTTACGTATAAAGAAGGATTGTAGCTTAATTTTTGAGATAATTGGATGAAGGGTGAGCGTTTACTAGTTGAAAAATGGGCCCAACTTAAACCTACTCCTCTTTCCGCAAGTGAGAGGCATTCATCATTCTCGTTAACACCTAAAGCATTCCCGAATCCGATCAAGGGAATCCTTCGTCACGATGTAAGTGGCTTTTATAATTATTTACTTTATAATCATCTTATTGATCAATTCTAAAAAGAATATATACACAAAACTATCAAATATATATATATATATATATATATATATATATATATATATATATATATATATATATATATATATATATATATATATATATATATATATATATATATATATAATTAAAATTAAAATTAAAATTGAACACGGCCGATATGAGCATTAGCATTTAAGTACTGCTGCTACCCAACTAAGTGCCAGGTTTTGTTCCAGGGCAGCTAGCTCTCTAGTTTTTAGATCACATATATTCGGCAATTTGAATAAAAAATAAAAAGAAAAGAAATATATATATATTCCCGTCACCATTACAAATTATAACTAATAATCACTAATTAATGATCACAATAGGAAATAAAAAACAAAAAATAAATGATCGTGGTAATAAATTAAAAATAAAATAAAATGTTAAATAATATCAAACAATAGTCACCAAAATTAATGAATAAGTAATAGTAATAAAAAATAAAAAATAGTCAACGAAAATAATAATAATAATAGGAATTGTCAGGGATAAGATTTAATGATGGGAACTGTCTCGGTATATTAATTTGTGGATATTTTGCCGGGAGTCATGTTTTAGCCAGGAATCAATTTTGGCTTTAAAAGAAGAAGAAGACTTAGGCACATACATTTTTAAATCTTCATCTAGCATATTAAAGATCCTGGGGGCTATGTACACAAAATGCCTCTGCCCAAAAGTGGTCTGCATTCGAGGGACGTCGAAATGTATAGTTCGAGATTGCCGTGTGCAGATTGTTTGCTGAGTTCTTATTGCGGTCTCTACATTCGTTTGATACTCACAGAGCATCAAACTAATGTAGAGACCGCAAGAATTTTATTATTTAATAAATTTATTATTTAAATTATTATTATGAACTCGTAGATCAGACGATCTTTCTCTTATTTAGATCCTGCTGACGCATGATTTGGATGCAACAATTCTCAAAGTCAAGTATTCGACGTCAATTTTATAGAAACTAAAAATTAACAAATACTCATCCACGCCTGAACCAGTCATCTTTCTATGATGGTTCTTGTTCATCATTATCAAGCTAATAAATCCACCACAAAACATTATTAAGATATTAGTCATGGTGTAACTGAGTCTAGAATTAAGTATCAGCAAATGTTGTAATTTTGTATTTTTTTGTCTATATTTTATATTGACAGCTGCAAATAAATCATTTATTATTATTATTGGTATGGCTCGAGGACAGTACGAATTTACTTAACTTATTACAGCTTACTGACGGCGCAGAATGGTTAAGTCGCCTAATCAACACATCTGTAATTATCCGGGTTCGATTCGCGGCTGGGTCAGCCGCAATATTGGGATATGGCTGATATATATCGGGATATCCCGCAATATCCCAATATTTCCATTGGGATAAAATTAACGGAATCGCATTTCATTTCTGTCGATCGAATGCATTACATTTACATTTTCGTCGTGTCCAATTGGCGGCTAAAAACCGCTCATGGACGTGACAAAATAATTGGGTTAGGTAGTAGGTAAGTCTCGTTACTACTCTTTACTGAACATACATAGGTAGTCAATAATTAACTACTAGATTGTCAAACTATAAATATAAATAATCAAAATAGAAGCCTAACATTTGAAGTAGTTAGTAATTTGAAATTATATATATATACGTAGTAAAATTAGTCATCGCAATATTCAAATTGTCAGTAAAATGTTAAATAATCAAATTAAATCTACGTTATGCATTTTAAACTAAAAGTACAGATAAAAGACCATATAAAATAATCAGACAATAAGGTTCTACTTTTTAGTAATTTAAATGGACACAATATTTGAAAAATCATGGCCCTCAAATTCGGCCAGATTATAGAAAGGGTGGCCTATCAGCATCTCCTTGATGTTTTTTTAATGTTATGTCCTTCAGCTGTTTAAATTTTGTAGGGAGTAGATTATATAATTTAATGCTAAGGTGTAGCTTTTCTGTACTTTTGCCAGTCGTATTCGGGGTATGCGTAAAAGGGAGCTACCGCGGGGATGATGCGAGTGAATGTCTGCATTAATTGCAGTTTCTGCGAGGTGCTGTCTAGCATACATTAGACACTGGTATATGAACGCTGAATACATAGTCATTACCCTTGCCTTGCTGAAATATTCTTTGTATGAGGTCCTAGTCGTTACCTGATACATGCTGCGCAGTGCTCTCTTTTGCAAAAGAAAGATTCTTTTATCGGTTGCGGCATTTCCCCAAAATAGTTGTCCATACGTCATTAATGAGTTAAAATACGCAAAGTATACTGATTTGGCTGCCGCAAAAGGCATGTACACTTATACACATGTTACACGCGTACACACTACCAAGGCGTACACACTTATACACATGTTACACGCACACATACATATAAATACTTCATAGTAGGGATGGTTGGAAAAGATTTTCGTACGAAAATAAACCCGCCCATTGTGAAATTTCATAATAAAGAGTATAAACAAACAAACGAACAAGCTTACCGAGCAACCAAACAGTCACAAGTTTTTAATTTATTGACATGATTAGTGATTTTGTTAAACGATTCTATGACTAGCTCGATTAAAGCACTTGAATAAGAGGAAGATGAAATGTCTGAAGTTGGAATGTGTGGTGTGGCAAAAGACAAGTTATTAACTGATATTACGCAATGAGTTGGATAACTTTAACCACAGAGATAAAGATAAGTGGTACATGGATACTACTACTGACCACTTTATTTCAATAACGGGAAAATCACCATTTAAAACAGGGGTTCTCAAGTACATTTTATAGAAAGTCCATATCGGAAATTCAAGCTCTTTTCTTTCAAGGGCCGTATCTGATATCAGACTTATGCGACAATTTGCACGATTCAAATTCATCTCAAATTAATAATGCTTGAAAAAGCAAACGCCAACAAGACATCAATCCATATGGTTTTTATAGATTTGGACGAGGCATTTGATCATATTTCTCGAGTACACTGGGACCGTACCTGAATACATTGTTAACCTTATAAATAAGATAGAAACGAATTTACCACGTGCAATTTGTAGCACATGACGTTTCGGTGACGTTGCAGCCGCCGCTGTCGCTGTAGACTGAACGAGCTGTCAATCCGTTATTCCGCGGGTAGGCCGCATACCGCTGCCGCCACTGCGTAAGTTATCACGGTGGTGGGGGGGGAGGGCGGGCTCGGAGCAGGCGAATTTCAAAAATCCGTCTTGCACACAACACTCACTGTATCCTGTCTTACGTATTGCTTTCGGCGTTCGGCGGTGGGAACATTTTTAGAAGAGGTTTCCACGTAAAAGAGAGTTTGTAACCGTCGTCTCTATTGAAGTTCGGGGTTCTTCTTATTTCAATGGCTTCCCGGATCATGCGAGGAAAGTAGAATTGTTCCTTGGATAGCACGTTCCTGAACGTTTTTAACAGTTTTGATGTTAAAAACGTTTATTTAAATACTTTCTTTAATTTGAGGTGAGAGTTTACCATATCGACGGGATGAACATTAAATGTTACGAAACCTGATGACAGATGACAGTTACGAAACCTGTGAACATATTGTATAGGAAAATGTTTTTTATTTTATTTAATTTTTTCGTTAATTTTCCAGTGTTTTTATTAGTTTTTCTGCTATTCGGATGGAGACAAATGCAACAAATCAAAAACCATGAAAATCGGTCGAGCCGTTCTCGAGTTATAAGTGTTCGAACAAACCCGACTGTTTTATATATATATATATATATATATATATATATATATATATATATATATATATATATATATATATATATATATATATATATATATATATATATATATATATATATATATATATATATATATATATATATATATATATATATATATATATATATATATATATATATATATATATATATATATATATATATATATATATATATATATATTGTTAATATTTGATTGGTTTTTTGTAAAATTTCTTTTTTTAAAGAATTCATTTAAAGGATGACACTTTGATGAAAAAATAAAAATAATAAAAGCCACTTACCACTTTCGACAGTGCAATGTGGGTTTAATGGGATCCCTTTATCGCTAGCGAACGATCGCCCTTCATCCACATCTCAAAAACAATGCGTATCCTTTTGCAAACCAAAATAAAATGTCTTTATTAAAGACAAATTAAAGCAAAAACAATGAAAAAATTCACAATGAATCGTCTCTTAAATGCGGAATGACATACCGAAAATTCGATTTGAAATTCGAATATATCCACTCTTTAAAAGGACGATATACAATTGCTGGGCTCGCTATCAGCCAGCCATTAAATGAAAATAAAAATAAAATACTTCATTTGCTCGTTGCCATGAAATAAGATATAAATCGTAATTTCTGGTCGAGAAGTTTATACTTAAGGCTATATGATATTTAAAAGAGTTCAAAACATAAGATAAAATTGTATAATATTGTTAATATTTGATTGGTTTTTTGTAAAATTTTTGAAATTTCAAAATCATTTTTTTGAATTGAAATCATTTTGAAATTTGAACTTTCTAACGAATACAAATATTTGTGTTCACAAAATTTCCAACCCAATAGCAAATGAAATCCAATTCAAAAATCGAAAGCGGTAAGTCGAGTAAAGGAACGCATATGCCAAGAAAATAAGCAAAACACTCAGAACGAGTGCAGAGTAACATGTTTGTTATTTCCAAGCATTGCTCGAGCAACGTCCTTGAGATACTTGACGAGCTACTTATGTACATACGCGTAGTAGACTCGACTATAGAACTAAAACAGATGCTCGGCATCACTCAAGCACGAGTCGGGTGTCACCCCCTGGAATATTTATGAGCCACCTGTTGGATTAAACACGTTTTGTTTCCCGAGGAAAAGATATTGTTAAAAATATTCGATCCGTCAAAAATGAATAATATCACCTAAGGTATACCACATAATAGAGTAAAATCAATAGGACTACTCTAAGAGTAGGAATACCTACCAACTGGATTATTTTAAAAATAAAATAAATAAAGCGCGGTATTATTACATATTAAAAGCCTGTAAACCGACTTAAGAGGCCGTACCGGCCGTGGCGGCCAAAAGCTATATAAAGCATAATTTTGTGGTCTGGTTGTGAGAACACGAAAAAGAATTTTAATACAATTATACCGGATTTTAAAAACCCGGTCCTTAAGCTATCATTTTGCCTAAACGAAATTGGTAAATTATTTCCGTATTAATTGTAAATTATCTTTAGTCTGTTACTGTTTTCCAAAAAAATAAAAACGAGCGAGATTTGTCTTCAGTTTTTCAAAAACCTAGAGATGATCCTCGACATTAAAAAATACTATTTACACCAGCGTATGGTCTATTTGCATAGTACCAAGACAGTTTTTAGAACTTCCATACAAAAAATATAAGAAAAAAATGTTGGAAATTACGTAATTTCCAGAAACGTTATGGCCAAACATTATTTTTTTCTATTTATTAAAGATACTTTTGAGTGAGTGAAAATAACACAGCGATAAGTTATTTAATATTTTATTATTGTAATCTAATTTTTACTTTATAAAAAACTATTCATTTGATAATATACTATATTATAATTGAAAAGCCAAATCGACGCGCGATGCCGAAATCGTCATTCGCAATTGGCCACTGCCAACGGTGGGACGTATTCCCTTGTCGCCGCGGTATACCTATACATCTTTAAGTATATATCGAAAGCGAGCGAGCGCGTGGAATTGCAAAAATATCTAAATTTTTAGTCGCGTCAACTCGGAAGGGGAGCCTTAAGGAAAGGATTGTGGACGCACTTCTGTGTGTCTATGTGTATTCTCCGACGATAGCGCCGAAACGCTTCATCCGATTGAGCTGAAATTTGGCATGCAGGCATCATTTGGTCATGGCATGAGCTGAAAATATTGTATGGTAGAATAGAATAGAATCGAATAACTTTATTGTGCCGTAAAAACATAACTTAATGAATATTACGCTGGTTTTATAAAAAAGTTAATTTATGCACAAATGGCGGACTTATCGCTATAGCGATATCTTACAGTCAACCATTTACGGTCTATTTGCATAGTACCAAGACAGTTTTTGAAACTTCCATACAAAAAACATAAATTTTTTTTTTGAAATTACGTAATTTCCAAATTAGTTACGGCCAAACATTATTTTTTTTCTATTTATTGAAGATACTTTTGAGGGATATAAAAAACAACACACTGATCTTAAGTTATTTTATTATTGTAATCTAATTTTTACTTTATAAAAAACTATTCATTTGATAATTTATTATATTATAATTGAAAAGCCAACTTGACTATATTGGACGACGAGCGAAGCCGAAATCATCATTCGTAATTGGCCACTGCCAACGGTGGGACGTATTCCCTTGTCGCCGCGGTATACCTATACATCTTTATGTATATATCGAAAGCGCGCGTGCGCGTGGCATTGCAAATATACCTAAATTTTTAGTCGCGTCAACTCGGAAGGGAGCCTTAAAAAAATAAAACTTTATGTAAATAATATCGGGTCCTTACCTATGAAGTTTCTGTACTATAAAGGAAATTTAAGGCCAAAAACTTTGTATGAAAAATATATATTTAATTAATAGAAATATTGACCCCTATTATCTATGCAGATTTGTCATGTTAATGGGAGTTGCTTAATTCGTCTGCTGTAAAAATCTCGTGGACAGGAATCAACGAATGCTTTGAAGGCGTTTTTTCACGGATTCTTCAAAGTTGATTCTTTCCTTTGTAAAATGTTATCTAAATTCTGAAAAAAGATACTATTGGGGTAGGTCTGTCAAGTAAGATGGGCGACCAAAAATTTCTAGCCACAATTTCTGCAATTTTGCGACTGTTTGCAGTGAAATCTGTGGTTATACGTTTCAACCCCTCTCCTCGCGGAGTAAAAATTCAGCTGTCCCATTCGCGCGCGACCTTTTCGCGCGCAAAATCGACGACCTTGATAAAAACGACCATAACTTGTAAACCACTATACGGATCATAAAAAGAAGAACTGTAAAATGATCGCATTGAAATTTGACAAATAAAACATTATAACCTTATCTCGTAAATCAATTAAGATAATAATGGCGACAAATTACAAATTTTGCACACGGCCTCCATCGTGTCGTCATCACTGGACCAAGTGGACGCCTGTCATTCCAGTGTATTAAAACTTGCATCCCCAAAAGGACGCCTTTCATTTGTCGGGTCGATTGACCAGGCTCGGTTATTTAATCTTGAGCTTCTCCAACATTGTTTGCAGTTATTTACAGTTCAAATTTACGGTAACTGTATAGCCAGATTGCAAGAGGCAGTAATAGAAAACACCGTCACAGTATCTCATATTTGAATATTACTCATATTTGAAAATTATGCAAATTTTAACTTTACCATGGTTGCACAAACGAAAATATTTTAGCATGAATTTAAAAGAATAACATGGCGTTGAATTAAAATTGATTTGAATTAAAAAATCTAACTCAAACCCAAGTTATGTAGTTAAAGTAAGTTATGTAGTTATGTAGTTAAAGTAAGTTAAAGTAAGTAGTAAAGTAGTTAAAAAGTAGTAAAGTAGTTAAAGTAACTTATACATAAAGTAACTTCAAAGTAGCTAGTGTGACAAAAACAGCAATTTAATGTATAAGAATCCAATATTAACCCAACAGGCCTCGGCCCCTCAGCCGATTAAAAAGTTGATATCACAAAAAAAATTAGTAAAAATTAGTAAAAAAATTGGATCATGACACTGTCTAACCAAAACATTAATTACTGCCCAACCACTGTACCCATAATCAAAATAAAACATATTAACATAATAAAACATAATGAAATAAAACAAATTAAATTAAAATTAAATTAAAACGGGGCCATCACACTGAATCGTGTTGTGGCCGATATCGGCCAATTGGGGCTCTTGGGGTTAAAATAATAATACGTATGTTTAAAAATTCGTTTTTTATTATATTACTGTGAGATGCTAAACCGAAACGGCTTGTTTAGAACGCCATCTACTGGACTGCTGAAAATAGGAGAAAATTAATCAATGTATGGAAGATGCATCACTGCCATCTACACGTTGGGTTTGTAGTTAAATATAAACGTAGTATGGCAATGAACAATCAAATATACTATATAATCAATGTGATGTTTCATCATTGTCGAAAAAAAAACTCACTTGCATTTTCGAAAAAAAAAATTGTTTTGGTTCTACACGATCCGTAGCCAGAACATCGTAACAACGTAAACAACGTAGCCAGATTAATTAGGGCAGCGAATCTAATACATTTATTGTATTTTTATTATTTTCCGTGGCATTAAAAGGGCTATTTTACAATATGGTTTGTTTCTCAGTTAGCCTCGGGCGGCTCTTAACAACTTGGGTTGTCGACTACAACGGGCGAGCCCGTCACCTCAGGAAGTTTTAACGATTAGTCGATCTATCTCCCTGGAGTGAACGTAGAAGGCTTGGGACAAACAGTCCACCATCTAGCTACGTCACAAGCTCGTAAGACCAACGCCTTAACCGCGAGACACTCACGCCTTTACTTCCAATTGTGACCAGATTACTCCGGTCTCTCGATTGGTTCCGAGTACGAGGTCGCTTGCGCGGTCCTCTCCCTTACAAAGCGGTGAAACGGTATATACCGAATCTATCGCGGACCACAGCGTCCTTTGCCCGGCTGTTCACCCAGGATCGGATGGCCGATGGTCGTTTCAAGAGCAGTCGCCGTAAGGTCCGCAACTACCCCCGCTCTATAGGAAACAGTACTGCTGACTCCCCCGACTGTTAGTCAGAGTGCACAGTCGATTGGCTTACGCCGCACGGAGCGCAGACCGTCCAGGAGCGCCAGAAGTTTGATTCTCAGGGGAAACTGACCATAAGGCCAGAGTCCTACCCAGGCTCGCACTTCATGCGTGGAGGCCGTCGGATGGGTGTTGACCCGTGAGTGTGACCAACGCTAAACAGAATGGGTCTTCGTGGCCAACTCAGCAAGGGCCCATTAACTCCCGGGCAGCTCTTAACAATGTAGTTTCGACCAACGACGCATCTGTGTACCGAATTTCAAGTCTTTAAGTCCAATATTTCAAGATTGAAGTATGACTAGCGCACCCCCTGGTGGACCGATTTCAACCACAATCTTTTCAACTTTTGACCATGACCAAATGATGCCTGCATGCCAAATTTCAGCTCAATTTGATGAAGCGGTTTGGTGCTTTCGTGGAAAAATATATACATAGGCAGACAGACACACAGACACACAGAAGTGCGTTCACAATACTGTTATTGCTAGGAAAGAAATAAAGCAAAGGTCGGTTTATATTTGATCGATCTAGTAATAAGCACTTTTCAAAAAGGTAGGTTAAGACGGGCTGAGGACGACCAGTGCAACTATAGCTGATTTGCTCCACTTTTGCCCCCAATTAATTAAATCTAGGACTGAATATCAATGAACACGCTTATAGACTTGATCTTAACGCGATTTAAATTATAGGTTTAAAACACTGACACCAACTTAAGCGATTGTCGGCTAAGTCTTGACAATAATAAGCTAATTATTATTCAAGTGCAATTGTGACTCGCGCGCAGAGGGTTACGTACTTCACCCATTGGCTAATTTATCAAAAAATAGGATAGTAATAATAATAATTCAAATTCAAATTCAAAATTCTTTATATATCTATAATATTACATGTATTTTTAAAATTCAAAGCCATCCTAACTAGGCCTCGCCTGTACTAAGGTAGGCTTAATATAAAAGAAGGTAGAGTGGTTTTCGTAGCTTGCTGTATTATCTTTGTATATTATTATGTTACATTAAAGAAGTTAGATATGTCTCCAAAATAAGAAAGCGTAATAATATTAAATTTAGGTATATACATATAAATATACACTTACATAAATAAATAAATACTTTATAGATAAATATAAAATAATAGTATATATATATATATATATATATATATATATATATATATATATATATATATATATATATATATATATATATATATATATATATATATATATATATATATATATATATATATATATATATATATATATATATATATATATATATATATATATATATATATATATATATATATATACATATATCTCACAAATCGTGCTCTATTTTAGTATATAAGTTATTAATGTCTCTGTTTCTTGTCGACTCATAGTCAAAAGTGACTTAGTTAGATTTTTCTTTACGCCGTGACTATTCCTAGATTTCAGTCCTGCAGGAAAAACACTATTCATTTTGTTGAAGAGTCGAGGAGCAATGTAAGAAAAGTGTTTTTGTGCACAACTTTTTTTTGGATTAAGTGCTGTCTGGTTGTTGTTACTCGTGTTCCTTTATGGTGTGTTGAATAATAAACGCTTTATTCATACGAAAAGGTAAGCTTACTGACTACAGGAAATATCCTTTAGCTAACCTGTACATATTTGCGAATATTGCTAGTGGATAGTAACTAAATTAACTTATTTAATCAGTTTGAAAAATACCAAAAATATATTTAACTCTTTATGGTCTCACAATGTTCCACACCGAAATAACCTATAACCTATAATAACGCAAAAGTTCAAAAACGAGGAGGACAAACAGAGAAAGAGGGACTCACGTGGAAGATCTCAAATGTTTTAAAAACGGCGCGGTTCTCACATTTTCGGCGAAGCATGCAAAAGACGGTCTTCATGCACGGTGAAAGAGAATGAGAGCTGAAGTCACTGCTGTGACCAGACTTTAGCATTAGAGAAAGTAGCAGGTAATGTCCAGATCTCAAAGGCTATCTAAAAGCCGGTAGTGCAGCAAATCTGCCAGTGAAGTAATCGGGGACTCCGCCCTCAAAGATTCTGAAAATCAGACGGAATTCTCATATCTCTTTTCTCCCAGGTCGACAGCCAGTGCAGCTTTTCTCTGAACTCCATGATGTAGTTGAATTGTCTGAGTCTATGTGTATATATATTGTCCAATATTTATTTATTTATTTATTGGTCCACAAAAAAAATAATACACCGTTAGCACTTAACATAGATTGTGTTGCTCCTAACTAGGCAGAGCCTGTTCTAAGGAGAACACCAATAAAAAAGATTATATACTACATACTTCCAAAATAAAAAATAAAAAATTGAATCAAATCAAGTTAAAATAAAATTCTCACTACACCAAAATAATGTGAGAATTATAAACAAGTAATACTAAATAATAATGTATGATAATAATAATAATATATAATAGCAATAATAAATAATCATTTATAATAATAACTAATAATATATAACAATTAGTAAAAATACGTATATAAAATATATAGAAAATAAATATATTTATTTATTTTAAAATTGTGATGATTGTTTTCTCCGTCTCTCTCCTACCAAGGTTTATTAACCATAATGTAAGGTGATATTTTTGTTGGTTGCTGCTAATTTCCAATATGTTCTCTTTACTCATGATATTAACCATTCTTGGAGCAAGAAAGCTGTAATGACGTTGTCCAAAAGACGTTAGACGTTTCGGCACTTCAAAGTTTCCCTTATAATGACCTGATATCTCCCCGTTTTCCGGAGAAACACAATATTCGTCTTCATTGTTGTTTTTAAGATGAAGTATTGATTTGAGGCAATACAGCTGCCTCAAATCAAGCAATTGTGCCTCAACATACAGGTCGTCAGAACGGTAACGCCTAGGCTTCCTTAACATGATTCTAATGATTGCCTTTGAATGCAGACATTTTGTAGACGCTCAGCCTTGGTGGCTAAGTCCTCTGTAAGGTCGAGAAACGCGACATCTCTATAATCCAGAAGATGAGGAGAACCGACCGACAAATCCAAGCTCTTGACAGTCGTCACAGACTTCATTTCTTCGTTTCTGTGGTGGTGAAATGAGGTATCTGTTAGGGGTTGATTAGATTGCTCAATGCCGTACAATCTTTTGGCAGCTAAGATTTTACTATGAAACGCAACGTGCAAATGGCACTCACAGTTCTAAACATTTATTAATCTTCTCTTATGGCCAGTAGCCCCTTGATAGCGTTCTAAATCGCCGTTACGATATCCTATATCAAAATAAAATATTAATATAATAAGAAAAAAACTTTGAACTCATAAGTAATTATTTTAATATTATTTACATAACGATGCCACATTTAAAGTGGTGTACAGGTACCAATAAATAATAATTAAGTGCCTTAAAGTTCAAATAGACTAATAGATGGATGGTACTATTAGATAGATAGATTTTTTATTCGAAGTAGACTTATAGTACTTTCCGAACGTCTTATGTTTCTGGACATTTATGCCTTGCTTGTAGGCTTTACCATTGATTACTACACTATATAATCAATGGCTTTACGTAATAGTAATAATAATAATAATAATAACACTTTACAAATGGTTTTCATAGCTATGTTACAAAAAACGACTTGACCAGACCAATGAATCGCTTAAAAAATCTTCAATTTTATAATAGCCTTCAGAGCACAAAGTATCTTTAACAATTTTTCTAAATTTAGTGTCTGGTAAAAGGGTTAGTTCCTCAGGCAAAGTGTTATAAAAGCGAACCCCGTCTCCAATGAAAGATTTACTACTTTTGCTAACCTAGAGCCCGTAATGGCTAGTTTATTTTTGAACCTGGTGTTCCTATTGTGAATGTCACCCAACCTACGGAACCTGTGCAAGTTTTTACGAACATACATTATGTTATCGAATAAATACTGACTATAAACCATCAGAATATTGATCTCTTTAAATTTCTCTTTCAGCGATGCTCGGGAGTTTAAACAATAAATGGATCGTGTGGCTCTTTTCCGCAAAGTAAATATCGTTTGCATATCGGCTGCGCGGCTCCAGAGCAAAATCCCATACGACATTACACTATGGAAGTAGCTGAAATAGACAGTTCTGGCAGTAGCTTCATCAGATAGTTGCCTTATTTGACGTACCGCAAATGCTGCCGAGCTAAGTCTTCCAGCTAATAATTCAATATTGGCTGTAAGACTTAGCTCGGCAACTGGTTTAATATCGCACCAATAATTCAATAGATGGCATTAATAATTAATTCAATGTTAATATTGTTATAATTGTTAACATTGCATAAATAATGTTTTTTTTTGTAGCCAATCAGTCCTTTATAAATAAACCATTCGCTCCAGACTTACGACTGTCGGTTGAAGATGAAAAATGTATATATAATAAAAAATATGTCTAAAAAAAACAACGAAACATTATATGATTAGTGTTTTCTTTTAAAAATGAGTGTGCGTTTTATATTTTTACTATATGTAATAATTATTATTTTTAATGAATGACTCTTTATTCTCAATTTTTGGCCTTGGAATAATGTATATGTATTTTATAGCTATGACTATTTTATACTGCTCTTTTTTCAGTGATTATTTAAATTGTTTTATTTAAAATTCAAAATCACAATTTTGAACTTTTCATTGCTGTAATCTGATTTTTATTAATTTTTAAATATGTATTAAATAAAATTGCTCGAAAATTTTTGGTTTCTAAAGTTTTACTTATTCACACGCTAATTAATGTAACTCTATATAATAAAATATTATAGTTCAAAGAATGTCTGCCAAAGTACATACTTTTCTTAGTTGGACGACATCGGGCAGTAAACAGCATACTGAGTTTGATGTCTTGCCGTTTATTAAGTAATTTAGTTATATAATATTTTGTTTGATCTTTAAATTGTAATATTATTTGTGAATTGGTTCAAATTCAGGCAAAACCATTGTATATAAAAAAAAACTTTAGTTTTGTCCTTTGCCCGTTCGTTGCTGTCTCTTGACGCGGTCAGGGAATTTTGTGCGGTCTTGTTGATCGCTAATGCGGGTCATTGTCAACTGGGGCCACTTTGGACTCGGACGATCAGACACCCGTTTGGCCACATTTACCATGGCTGACGATATTTATTCTTCTTCTTCTTTAAGTGTCAAATATAGGATTATTTTAACGACTGTAAGTTCGAAATGATAGCCAGGTCAAAATTTACGATGCATTGAACATTTCGTGAAACGAGATACGTTTCATGACTCGGTGAGTAACAATCCGATAGAAAATAAGTTACTAAATCCAGATAGCATTCACTTAGCAATCGCCAAGCAATTTGTGAATGGTGTTTGTTAGTCTATTATTCAACCCTTCTATACTCAGATCCCAATCTATACTCAGAATAGGTCGCATATTGCTCTCCAGAGTAAACGTAAAGTATCTTCCACTTTTAAAACTAAAAAAATCCCTATACCTTTATCGCGAAGAGTGAAAGACTTTGGTCTATCAACTTTGTGCTATATACTTTGTTTTAACTCGCCAACAGATGGCGCTGCAGCACATCAACAACAACAACAACTATACCGCCCGACCGATCGCCATGAATACTGGTACATATACGTAGATATGTACCAATTTTCATGGCGCATTAGCTCGCATAATATTTTCGAGCTATTCACTTTGTTGTAACTCGCCAACAGATGGCGCTGCAGCACATCAACTTCTATACCGCCTAACCGATCGCAATGGAAATTGCTATTCGTAGACATTTGAACATGCATAATATTTTAGAGCTATACACTTTGTTGTAACTTGCCAATAGATGGCGCTGCAGCACATCAATTTATATAGCATTCAATCGAGCTCCATGAAAATTGGTATACATAGGTATTTGAGAACGGTTATAACACGAACAACGCCGGGTTGTACCTATAGTACCATATAAAATCAATGTCTAAAACCAACCTAGAACCGACGATATCGCTCCTTGGTCAACTAGAGCAGTCGACTCTAACGGGCGAATCCGTCACCTCATGAAGTTTTATCAATATTGAACGTTCTCTCTCCCGTGAGGTGAGCGCAGAAGACTTAGGACAAAACAGTCAACCGTCAAGTTCCGCCACATGCCCGAAGGACCCAACGCCTTACCGCGAGATTTATTTATTTATTTATTTATTTATTTAAGAATTAATTACTATAAAACATTGATTAGCTTACAAAAATAACAGGAACCGAATGGCAAAACCTTAACCTTTTGCTTATTTGTTTCTGTCACCCAACTGGGACTAGCCCGTTCTAGGGTGGACAGGACTCCAATATTACAATCAAGTTTGCTTGATTGCTTGGTTGCCTACAAATGCACAAGTTTTAGTAAAAAGCTAATGACACTAAATTGCCCTAAAATGTGGTCTTCAGAATAAAAAATAAAAAAATAGTAATAAAAAAATAATAAAAATATATAATAAATAAAATGCAATTCCATTATTAAATCGGCAATAAATATAATATAAAATTCGATTAAATAATATAAATAAAGTTATATGTGAAAAAAGAAAGAAACAGTCATTATTATTTAATATTATGTTTTAAGTAATATAAGATTTAATATAAAAATACCTAGTCTAAAAGTATAATTCATTGTCAAAGTCAAATATTTTTTGGTAGTTAGTTCAATGTCAAAAAATACTTAACATATAAGTTTAAAAATATGTTAATAATTTGTGCACCGAAGTTTTATTATACTATTATTTCTAACATTTGATGTATGGTTAGTCTGTCATGATTCGATAACCATTTCTTTAATTTATTTTTGAATTCCCTAAATGTCAAATTCATTTTTATTTCCATATTGATCAGATTGTAAAATCTCGGCGCAATGAAAGAGTAATGTCTTTGACCAAATGATGTTTTCCTTCTGGGTATTATTAAGCTATTTTCTACAACTTGTCTCGTTGGTCGCCGGTTCTGAATTATTCCTAAATTTGAGTTATTGTCCAAAAATAGCCTTGAGAGGGAAGTTTTTAGAAAAAGTTGCCTACAATCAAGAACTTTAGCTTCCTTATACAGTTCATTAGTGGGATGGCGATATGGTCTACGTAGAATAATTTTTAATATAAATTTCTGCGCAACTTGCAATGGCTCTAGCAGGGTTTTACCACATCCACCCCATCCAATTATGCAGTAAGTAATAAGCGATTCACATAAAGCATAATAAACAGTTTTTAGTGTTTTGGAATCCAGAATATTCCTCAGTTCTTTGAAAACATATCCAAGGATTCGCACCTTCGTAGCCACGTTATGTATATGAGAATCCCAACGGAGAAAGCAATCTAGAGTGATGCCTAGATATTTCCAAGATATTTCTCTTTGTAGAGGCTGACAGTTATCCAGGTTATCCAGATATCCAGGTTAGTCACCCAGCGTGTCGACCTTACTACCAGTTGCAACTAGGTTACGGGTTCGAGGTCGCTTGCTCAGTCCTCTCCCTTACGAAGCGGTGGTACGGCGTTTGCCGAATGTCTCGGGGACCACGGCGTCCTTTATCCGGCTTTCACCCGGAATCGGATAGACAATTGGTCGTTTCAATAGCAGTTGCCGTAAGGTGAACAACTACCCCGCTGTATAGGGAGCTAACGGGCCCATGATGGGTTGGCCACGATGACCCATGTCAACACCCATCCGACGGCCTCCACGCACGGGGTGCGAACCTGGGTAGGACTCTGGGGGGCGAATCCAGTTTCCCCCGGGAATCAAACCTCTGGCGCTCCTGGACGGTCTGCGCACCGTGCGGCGCAAGCCAATCGATTGTGCACTCCGACTAACAACATGCGGTGTCAACTACAACGGGCGAGCCCGTCACCACAGAACGTTTTAACGATTTTTCGTTCTGTCGCCCTGTAGTGAACGTAGAAGACTTGGACAGAACAATCCAACATCCAGCTACGTCACAACCCGCAAGAAGCCAACGCCTTTACCGCGAGATAGCCAGTATGTTACCTGGCGGGCCGACCCTCGCGCCCTCCGATCCCGGTTCAGAGCCGGGCAAAGGACGCCTTGGTCCGCGATAGATTCGGTATACACCGTTTCACCGCTTCGTAAGGGAGAGGACCGCGCAAGCGACCTCGAACTCGGAACAAATCGAGACACCGGAGATCTGGTCACAATTGGAAGTAAGGGCGCGAGTGTCTCGAGCCGCCGGGTATTATTCCTGGCTATCTCGCGGTAAGGAGTTGGTCTCTTACGGGTTGTGGTGTAGCTAGACGTCGGATTGTTTTGTCCAAAGTCTTCTACGCTCACTACAGGTCGATAGAACGACTAATCGTTAAAACGTCCTGTGGTGACGGGCTCGCCCGTTGTAGTTGACAACTCAATATGTATAGGATTCAGTTTTGGGAGTTAATGGGCCCTTCCTGAGTTGGCCACGAATACCCATTCTGTTCAGGGTTGGTCACACTCACGGGTCAACACCTATCCGATGGCCTCCACGCATAAAGTGCGAGCCTGGGTAGGACTCTGGCCTTATGGTTAGTTTCCCTTGGGAATCAACCTTCTGGCGCTCCTGGACGATCTGCGCACCGTGCGGCATAGCCAATCGATTGCGCACTCTGACAGTCGGGGGAGTCTAGAAGCAGTACTGTTTCCTATAGAGCGGGGGTGGTTGCGGACCTTACGGCGACTGATCTTGAAACGACCATCGGCTACCCGATCCTGGGTGAACAGGAGGGCAAAGGATGCCGTGGTCCACGATAAATTCGGTATACACCGTTTCACCGGTAGAGGACCGCGTAAGCGACCTCGAACTCGTAACCAATCGAGTGACTGGAGTAATCTGGTCGCAATTAGAAGTAAGGGCGTGTGTGTAAGCCCTCTGGGTAACACTCCTGGCTATCTCGCGGTTAATGCGTTGGCCTCTTACTGGTTTGTGGCGAAGCTAGACGGTGGACTGTTTTTGTCCTAAGTCTTCTGCGCTCACTTCAGGGAGATAGAACGACTAATCGTTAAAACTTCCTGAGGTGACGGGCTCGCCCGCTGTAGTCGACAACTCTAGTTGTATAGGAGACAGTACTGTTTCCAGACTCCCCTGACTGTCAGTCAGAATGCACAATCGACTGGCTGACGCCGCACGGTGCCAAACCCTGGACTCCCGGAGGAACTGGCTCGCAGGACAGGGTCCTACCCGGACTCGCATTTCATACGTGAAGTATGACCGACCCCGAACAAATGGGTCTTAGTGGCCAATTGCAACAGGGCCCATTAGCTCCCACCGCTCTCATGGCCGCAAATGGCCGGCAAGAAGAGGAAGAACAGGAAGAAGGCCCAATTCTCCAGTGCAGTCGTGTCATACACGTGTATTTGGCCTTGGAACGAGTTATGCCGATATTGCGCAACCGATATGCGCCTTTGCGTCGATGCCTCCAAGAACTAGTTTAGCAAGACGTATACTAACATATTTTCCCACTTTCTCGACACCGGCTAAAACATTTACACTACTATCGAGGGGATCGTCAGTCAAGATTAGTTCAGTTTAGTATTGGACCTTACCTATTGAAGTAGCAAACAAATTAAAAGGACCAAATATTTTGCAACCAAAATATTTATTTATTAAATCTACTTATTGCCCTCTATAATTGCCTTATTATTGCCGCTGATTATTAATTTATCATTTATCATATCGTGTGTAATTATGAACATGTTAAAAATTAGCGCTATTTTTACACGACTGCCTAACAACAAATTAGTGGAATGTGATTATAAATAAGATTTAAAAAAAACGAATTTACCGCGTGAATTTTGTAGCATCCGAGGTTTCGGCGACGTTGTTGGAAATATACATGCATTTATATGAATAAATAAATAAACCATAAATATTTCATAAGAAACCGTCATAAAAACAATTATAAATACAATAGTAGACTTACTGTCACGGCAATCTTGTTATTTATTATTTTTAACATATTTAATTGTTCCTCTGTGTATACCTCGTTATCATCTATCTGCTCTTGACAGAAGATACCCTTTAAAAGTCGCATACAGCATAGCTGGCAGGTATAGCTATACATGTCTAAATCTTTCTCCGGGCCGACCGACAGCTGTTATGTAAGAACTTGCATAAAGTGTTGAATCACTGTGCATTTATCCAATCAGGCAACCAGGCAGCATCCAATGCGGCATACTATAACCGAACATGGACCAAAATGCACCGCAGAAAAGGCAATGGTTCCGTAACGAAAAGTAGAAACAGAAACCTGCCAGTAAGTCGTTGCTTTGTGGCTCTCTTTTAACACATTAAATATCACATAGCATAATCAAAATAAAAATCGTAATAAAAATAATAACTATACTAAATGGTTGAGCAATAGAGCGTCTACAAAACGCCTGAATTCGATTTAAACATGGACTTTAATTTAACCAGATCACGATGTTCAGATAGTTGCTTTACTGAGTTTGAACACGGGGAAACAAGACATTCTCTCATAGCAAGAGTACTCTGCGGTACAAATCCTCTCTGATACTGCGGTACCAATCGTTGCATCGTACCGTTTCGTCCTGGGTGATCTATACATACTCAATTTTAGCGAAATCATCCATCATATCATATAAAATGGTATAATGTAACAAAATGATGGGCTTGATCAATCAAGCCCATCATTTTGTTACATTATAGTTTTGAAGTCAACTTCAAAATTTACTTTCTTAGTTTCAGAGCATTTTAATAAAAGCTTGTTTTTAAATAGTTTTTTTTTGAACTCGGATAGTGAGAATCAACGTATCAAACACGTTCGATGCAATCGTTACACAATTATACTAACAAAAATTCTATATGATTTTGGCCCAACTGGAAAAAAATCTCTCTGCTAACTTCAAGTATCTCTGTGCTAACTTCCAGTCTACTATTTCATGATTGAAATATGACTAATGCGCATGTGAGAGTGGCCACCCTTCACTAGACTCCAATTGATTGTGAGCGAAGGGTGGTTCTCATCAAGTTGTTTTCTCCGTTATTGAAAGTCGTTGCAGTTGAAGTTGAAGTGTTTATTCAGAAGGTCTGTAGTAGGTTGCCAGTTCGTAACGCCTTGGTCGGTATTTCGCCGGTGTCTAGGTAGTGTGGGCGCGAGGTGAAGTCGTGGTTGTGTGTCCGAAGTGTGAAGCACCGCGATAGATTCGAAGATAATGATGATCGCGTATACTATGCGTAGGTCGGTTGACTCGAAGTTAATGAAAAGCGCGAGTACTTGCAGATGAGCGGTTGCTGTCCGCCAGGGAATGATATCGATCGATCGAAATGTACTGCGTTTTATATGGTATGCAGTGACCCAATAGTTATAAGTGGGGTGAGAAATGAGCGTGTTAATTCGTATCGATCAGGAGAAATGACATTAGTCATCGTTTGACTGTGCATAAAATGCCGAATTTAGTTGGAAATCAATTGCAGCTGACTCGTGTATATTCGAGCGAATTTGCGGTTTCGATTCTGTAGAAATTACTTTTTTGTTGTGGGTATGTTGGACTGAGGCTCCAACACGCCCCCTGGCGGATTGATTTCAACCACAACATTTTTAACTCTTGCTATGGCCAAATGATGTCTGAATAGCAAATTTCTCCTCAATCGGATTAAGCGATTGGACACTATCGTGGAGGTATACACAAAGACACACGTTTAGACTGACAGAGACAGACTTTTATATGGAAATTATAAAAATTGATATTACCGTCTTCATCACAAAAAAAACTGCGCGTCCAAAATACCTCGTTGATTGGTGGGCAGGGACAATAAAAATGCAAAATTTACATATGCTTTCGCGCTTTTATTGAGGTATTTAAAAAAAACCCTTTTCGCAAGAATTATGATATTTTGGGATGTTTACACCTCTCTTTTGTTAGGCAAGATACCAGCGTAGCCTGCATATCTGCAAAAACGGGCATAGACGAAACGGAAATTTTAAGATTTAAAACCGAACATTAATTTTGATCAAACAGAATACCAACAAAATAACTAAGGTGCTTAAGTTCTTACTTTTTAGCACCAGCTTAGTTTAAGCCCGCAAGAAATGGAATACGGGCCATTATGTAAACGAAGAGCCCCGAACGCGACGCGGCTAGTTTCTCTTTTTAGGGGAACAGTATTTATATACATTCTTCGGCAGCGTAGGTCGTACGGAAGCTCACTAAAAGATTAAAAACAAGGGTATGGATGTGATTAGAGTTCTTCCGGAGTATGAGTACTATATCGAGTGCCTCTTTATTATAAGGTCAATCAATTACTCCGGAAGACCTACAAAGGTTGGTTGACAAAGTTAATGAGTGCAGTGAAAAAGCTGGCTTGTCAATCAATATTTCAAAGACCAAAGTCATGGTTATTACCAGGGATCATGATTTACAACCTACTATATCGGTGGCAGGTAAAGTTCTTGAGAGCGTCCGGCAGTACAAATATCTCGGTGCACGGGTGAATGAAATATGGGACTCCGATCAAGAAATTAGGACCTGAATAGAAATCGCCCGTGCATCATTCAATAAAATGAGAAAAGTCTTGTGTTGCCGTAAAATCAATCTAAGACTTTGAACTCGGATCCTGCATTGCTACATCTGACCAGTGGTTCTGTACGGCAGCGAAGCCTGGACCATAAAAAAAGACAACAGACGGCGGCTAGAAGCTTTTGAGATGCGGTGCTATCGTCGAATGCCCCGTATAAGCTAAGCCTATAAAGTTAGCAACGAAAAAGATCTTCAGCGTGCTGGTACGACCCGAAAATTGTTGCACATCGTCAAAAAGCGCAAGATTGAATATCTGGGGTACGTGCTGCGGCATGACAGATATCAGCTGCTCCAACTGATGTTGATGGGCAAAACTGAGGGTAAACGACCCCGAAGAAGAAGGAAAACGTCGTGGTTGTGCAATGTGCAACAGCTTTTCCGGATGGCGCAAGACCGACAAAAGTATTCAGAGCTAACGGACAACCTCCCGTAATGGAGAGGCACTTCGAGAAGAAGATGAATCAATTATTCAATCATTGTTAATTACACGACAGCCCAACAAAAACGGAGTGTATGCTTCATCTATGTATGCTTTCAGTCTATTTATTCCACAATAACTTATAAACGCACGAACCGATTTAGAAGTGTGTGATATTATTATGATTAAAAATCATTACATATTATATGAAATCATTACAATGACCAACAATCATACAATGGCCAATTGAATATTTTTAAGCTATTGCATAGCTTTTATCGCGGGCGCCAGCGCGGCGACCGAATGAAGAAATTTCTTAACGAAAATTAATGATTTTAAACTGATAATTACGTCTGAACGAGTACTGCTTACGATTCGAAAAAAATATATGTTAAACAAGAACATTTTCCTAATATTCTTAGCTTTGAATATTTTAAATTTTGTTTATATTACATAGTGTAATTAATTTGTGAAATTAGGTCTAACCGAACACAAAAACGACTACTATGAAAATACTATCTGGCGTATTATTATGAAACCTGCACCATTTTAAAGATAATTTTATTATCTATCTTTTTATCTACGATTTTTTTCGAGTAATCCGTTTTTTTGCTTTATCGAATAAAAAAATCGTGCGCGGCGCTCTATAGGAAGACGTTTAAATTATTCCGAATCATTTGCTACCGCAGCCGCAAATGATTCGGAATAATTTCAACGTTTTCCGATAGAGCGCAGTTATCTGATCAGAAAAAATTAAATAAATAAAATAAATAAATAATTATAATTGCATAGGTTGTTAAAAATGTTATGCAATAGCTTTTCCGCGGCAGTCCCCGAGTGCCACACGTATTTTTTTTTTAGTAAATGTAGTTTAAGACAACCAATTAAAAATAATAGTTCAAAGCTTGGTCAAAAAAAGTATTTGACTTAAGAGGTTTGGATAATGATGAATACAAATTCCAGTAGTGTCACAATGACAAATATAGAAAAAATCCTGATAGTTGACATTTGTGAAAAAACGTAGTTTATATTTTTATCTACGAAGGCTATATTGCTGGATTTGACCATTAAATAAAAGTTTGACATCAAAGTATGGTTATAGACATTTTCCTCTTTATTTGATTAGCAGTTGTAATTTATACTTTATTTTGTAATTATATTTTTTTAAAACCGATTATATATTATTAAAAATAATTAATTATTTTATTATTTAAATTGTTAATTATAATTAATTTATATCACACAGTACTTAGAGATTGTTTACATCATACTATTCTCTTTCTATGAGGCTTATTTTCAGCTTATTCTTAAACTGGGGAATTTTTCCTTCCCATCGTATTATTTTGATATTTTTAAGCTATTGCATAGCTTTTATCGCGGGCCTTAGGCCAGCGCGGCGACCGAATGAAGAAATTTCTTAACGAAAATTAATGATTTTAAACTGATAATTACGTCTAAACGAGTACTGCTTACGATTCGACAAAAATATATGTTAAACAAGAACATTTTCCTAATATTCTTAGCTTTGAATATTTTAAATTTTTGTTTATATTACATAGTGTAATTAATTTGTGAAATTAGGTCTAACCGAACACAAAAACGACTACTACGCAAATACTATCTGGCGTATTATTATGAAACCTGCACCATTTTAAAGATAATTTAATTATCTATTTTTTTATATACGATTTTTTTCGAATAGTCAAAGAACAATATCCGTTTTTTTTGCTTTATCGAATAAAATTCGTGCGCGGCACTATATCGGCACTATATCGGATTCTGACGCTGTGTTCCGAAAGAAGACGAAATAAATTACGTTATTAAAAAACAAAATGCCCAGGAAATCAAAATTTTTACAACATAAACGCCGTATACTGGAGAAAAATAGATTATTAAGGTAAGTAACGTGTATTATTACGTATATATTATTACCATTTGTCTGCTCTGACGTCCCTTGCCTGACGTCACATTGGGGTGATGTCACATAGGCTTCTTGCAACAAGTTAACTAATGGATTTTATTAATTATGTAAATACGAAATTTTAAAATTGTTTTCTTATCGGTCACCACGCTCAAAAAGTGTAACTTGAATTAATATCAAAGGAAAAACTTGAATTAATATCAAAGAAAAAAAAATACTGCATAAATAAAATAAATAAATAAATATAATTGCTTTACCGCGGCAGTCCCCGAGTGCCACACTTATTTTTTTATTTTTTTTATTTCAATTCAATTTATTTTATTGTGATTGTGGTGTAGTAACATGGAGTTTAACAATTTATTCAGTGCCCCACAACCTGCCTTTTAGGCGTACAATATTTATTTTTTTACAACATGATTGCATAGACATTCAACAATAGAGTTAGGTTATGTATCAAAGAGTTAAATTAGGTAGGTATAAAAAAAATACTAATATAATAAAAATTTAAGGGATAAATAAACAACGGCAAATATTACGGAAGAATAAAATTTTGTTACCAATAATTTTAAAAAAAATACTATAAAATTTATAACCTTAAGCATTTATATTTCATCATGTAAATTAAATACATTTAATTTATTTTAATTACAAACGACTTTCATTTAATCACCAAACGAAACTCAAAACGTACATGATTCGGCCATATTATAGATTTCAATGAATTGGATTTGGAAGGTTGATTAGGATTAATAAACGCTTATGAAGAGTTATAACCATATCAATTTTTGGTGGTACGAAGTTCACCGGGTCATCTAGTATTAAATATTAATGACTGTTTCTTTCTTTTCTCACATATAATTTTATTTATATTATTTAATCGAATTTTATATTATTGCCGATTATATCATGGAATTGCATTTTATTTATTATATTATCTTTTAATATTTTTTAATATTATTATATAATTTTTTTTTGAAGACCACATTTTAGGGCAATTTAGTGTTATTAGCTTTTTACTAAAACGTGTACATCTGTAAGCAATCAAGCAATCAAGCAAACTTGATTGTAATATTGGAGTCCTGTCCACCCTAGAACGGGCTAGTCCCAGTTGGGTGACAGAATCAAATAAGCAAAAGGTTAAGGGTTTGCCATTCGGTTCCTGTTATTTTTGTAAGCAAATCAATGTTTTATAGTAATTATTTCTTAAATAAAAAAAATAAAATAAAAGATTTAATGCATTCTAACACGTATAAAGATAGAAGGGTGAGGATTTTGAGCCTTCTGCAATAATTGTATACCATCAACCCTATCTACATATTTCTTCGGTATATAAAAACATTATTCTCTACAAAACGGTTGACTTCCTGAAAATAAACGTGTAATTGAAACCGCTTTTGGTGTCAGTTATATAAGACCAGAGATTATCCATACGTTCACAGAGAAAACAAGTTATTTAAGTACTCTACGGCTACACGAGCGGCAGGGCAATTAGGAGAAATGTCGGAGATACGGAAAAAATGCAATTTCTCTGCCATATGACCCACATTTTGCGAGTTGCTGCCGGCAGCCTGCAAAATGCACGTTCGTTGGCGCGGTCGACAGCGGACAGGACGGGTTATAATAGAATAGAATTGTACATATGTTATCGATGGAACTGTGTTCTGCTATTTATGCCATATGAAAAATCAAATTCCTAGCCGGTGAACAAGCCGCAATGAGCACATACTATGCGTGCTTTCATTCGAGGATGGCTTATGGTATCCTAACATTGGTAATGCATCAGATAGCCATAGTATTTTTATACTGCAAAAGCAAGCTCTCAGGACGATATTTGGGTTAAAAAGAGACGATCACTGCGCTCCGATATACATAAAATAAAAAAAATATTAACTTTTCAATCTGAATTTATATATCAGTGCTTAATTTATGCGAAAGCAAACTTGAAAAACGAGGAAAAGCATTCGAGTCTGCATGAATATAACACTCGCAATATAAATAATGTAGTAACCCCAAGTGCTGATTTCTTTATATTCATATTCATATTCATTTTATTAGTATACTGGTATACAAGTTAGATACAGATTGGCAAACATCCATACACATTAGCAAACAATTATAAATATAGTTTTTTCATCGTGAAGAAAAAATAACAATAAACAAAAAAAGTACAAGAATAATGTAAAAAGAAGAAATACAAGACAAAATGCAAAAAAATCAATAAACACTTTAACCACCAAAGCATTTTAGACTTCACTCGAGTAATATTCCTCCAGTGAGTAAAACGCCTTATCTGTGAGGTACCTCTTAAGGCATCTCTTAAACACGTCAAGAGATTGCGCCGGCCTAATGTGCTCGCTGAGTTTGTTGTAAACCGCTGGGCCGGCGATATAGACTAGCCTCTGCGACTTAGATAATGCATGACTTACCGAACGTAGCATGCTACGGGATTTTGTTGGATAGTGGTGATGCGCACCATTCACTTCGAAATCGGCTAGATTTCTGCGATATACCAGAGATCCAGAGACAAGGCCGTCTTAGTTTTTAAAACATAATTTATATTTTATCAAATTTTTTATGTATTTTGTCACCATAGTTTATTAACTGATTATTTTTTTTTGATTGATTATTTTAAAAACTTATTGATAGATTATTAAAAAATGTTGTTTAATTTTTTTTTGCTATTTGAGCCTGTAAGATTTCATTTTTATAATTGATCCGATGGCTCGCCTTGCCTTATATATAAAAAGTTTATGTACACGTAATGAAGTATTAAAACCTTTTAAAAAATGTAAAATTACGTATTCCACAGTATGTACTTTTTGGAAGTAATAAAATATGACTATGACTATGACTATGTGTATATGTATAGGTATGTTTTAGTGCCATCTATCGCATTTTTAATTAGGCTGATTAAATCACAGAAATAATACTGAGATATATAATGCAATCTTTTAGTCTATTTGAACATTAAATAGCGGAATGTGTACGTATTAAAAACACGATACCAAATTAAAAATTCACATCTTTATGTAAATAATATGAAACTAACAAGAACTGGGATTTAAAAAGTCGTTTGTTATTAAAGTATTATTTTAGTTCGAAATAGGATACCGTATAGGCAAGTTAGAGCGCCATCTATAGTGCGCCGCCTTACTGTCATAAGAGAAGAAGATCATAAGCAAACATTATTGAATGTTTGGATTAATGAATGTTTGGAATGCCATCTACACGTCGCGTTTCGTATTAAAAACCTAGCTGACAGTATTAAAATCCTAGTTATATTCAATAGTCAATAGTCTTTTATTCATCCAAAATTGCAATTACAGTTGGATATTTCATAATCCTAATTGTTTAAAACAAAATCATCAAAATATAAATGTAACAAATAATACCTTTTTTTAAAATCAGAATAACCAAAAGTCAGACGAAATAAAAGATAGATACTCAATAATACCATATGTAAAACGACAATAATTATAATGAAAAATCAAATATTATCAACTTATTACTACGAGATTTACCTCGTATGTTCTAACATAAGAATAATAGAGGTATCTTAGAGATATGATATTAATTTTACAGTAAATAAGACCTATATTAAAGATATTGTAATATTTTTTCGAGGTGGTCTATCATGTAAATAGCATGTGTGATGAGCCAGTGTTTAAATATACATTTGAATATTTTTGGTTCTAACTCTAGTATTGTCATTGGAAGGTTATTAAAGAGTTTAAAGGCTAAATATACAAATGACTATTGGATCATCGGGCTTTGGGGAGGGCTATGTTCCCTTTGCTACGACTGTCGTGATCATGTACGTGCATGTTAAGCGTACCTTCTAGATATTGTTTATAGCATACACTAAACAACTGAGAATAATCAATGATACTATTTAGTTTATTAACACGATTATTTATTTCCTGTGTTTTATTTCCTATTGTGATCATTAGTTAGTGAATATTAGTTTTTGAATAGAATATTACATTGCCGTTTTTGAACATTATTTTTTATTCAAATTGCCGAATATATATGAACTAGAGTTGTCGACTACAGCAGGCGAGCCCGTCACCTCAGGAAGTTTTAACGATTGGTCACCTCACAAACTTTACCTCTTTATAATATGTATTTAATTAATAATTTTAATGATTGTATTTTTTAATTACCTACTGTAAAATATTGTTTAGTAGGAATATGCTTTCTATAAGTAATTTAATTTTAAATAAATGTTTATTTATCACATTTAAAATAGCCTGTTTAAATCCATCGATATCGATAGCCAAACGTAACCAAAAATGACGCGCATGTAATATTTGAGCTACTTCAAAATATGCAGATGAAAACCTACAGTAGGTCGTTTGAAATAGTAAAAGAAAAACCTCCCAGGTGGTCGCCGGAAACAAAAAAGCAGGTATCCCATTAAAAGGGCCAGGGAAGCAAATGTCTCACTTTAATATTTTCATTATTCGAAAATTTAAGAGAGGGCCGCAAATGTATCGGGGTCGTAAATGTACGGGGCCGCAACTGTCCCGAGGCCTTTATAATTGACCTAATTATTGCAAAGCCTTGTATGTACTTTAATTACCCTAAAGTAGTGATAATATTTTTAGTTTTTGAGCGCCCAATACAGTGGCGTAGCGTTCCTTGGCGGGGCCCCGTATAAAAATTTGTTTGGGGGCCCTTAGGATCGGTAAAGATTTCTCAAAAACCGAAAAACAAAAGGTTTGCATAAATTAAAGTATATATTTATTGATCATAATCATCTATCTGTCACTTTTTCCAAAATTTTTGCAAACAATTTAAATTAAATATTTTTATTTTTATTTTTTATTTGTTGAGTCTTTATGAGCCTTGTAACACTGCGACCATTGCTGATCTATTGTGTTCGCCACCTACTATAGTTCTGCGCTAAGCCTCGTGTCATTTAAGAACCGCAGCAGGCTTTTGGCGCCAGATTGTTTTACCTCCTCAGGTTGGAGGTAGTGACCACCCAAGTGGGTGTATCTTTTACGCATCAGCGGGCCACACTCGCACATGAGGTGCTGGGGAGTTTCCTCTGCCCCTTGGCAGAACCTGCACATTTTTGTGTCTCTGAGCTTGAGGTTGTACATGTGCAGGCCAGGTCACAATGCCCCCTGAGCGCCCTCACCAGTATGCGTAGATTGTTCCTATTTAGCGATAGGGCCTCACGGGCTGTCTCACGGTCTTAAGCCTTAATAAGCGCTTTGGAATGATTCAACCCTGGCGTGTTGTTCCAGTGGTTGACGGATTGTTCTAAACACATTTGTTTGAGAAATTAAATATACACTCTCCTTGCCTTTTTTTCAACAAACTGATTTATTAAATCATTTATAGCTGATGATGACTTTAGTTTTTCTAAAGTTTCTGCCTCTATGGACAATAATGACAGGTCTGACAGGCGTTCATGTCCCATTGAAGTTCTTAGGTATTTTTTTATCAGTTTTAATTTTGAAATACTTCTTTCAGCAGTTGCAGTTGTAACTGGAAGGGTCAAGAATAAAAAGCATGCTGTCATTACCTTCGGAAAACTGGATGCAAGACTATTGAATTTTATCAGCAATAATTCAATGAGATCCTTAATGGAATGAATTTTTTGAATTTCAGATTTTAAGCATGTTTTTAGAGCCTTTAATTGGTCATAAAGAATAACTGAGATGTCTTTACTGTATTTAGCTGACAGTTTTCCGGAAGCGTTTAATTTCTCTTCGTTTGAAGAAGACAGGAGTTTCACCGGTTGTAATATTTCGAACATACTACTTAGGTCGCCAGGTCAGGTCAGGTCAGGTTGGGGGCCCCCGTGGCCCGGGGGCCCCGTATAATTGATATGGCAGATACGGCGGTAGCTACGCCCCTGGCCTAATATCAAAGAGCCAGTTTATCACTTTTCCTTCAAAAGATACATTATTTTCTTAGTGTTTAGTGGTTTCACATAGAGAGTTGTATACGTCAGGAATTTATATGGTTTCATATAAAGAGTTGTGTATATTTATACATCAGGGAAATAATCTGTAGACGTCTTTTGATGCAAAAATCTTATACAAGTCGAGTGTTCTATACATTGCTCAGCATTAATAACAAAATTTGTTCACTTACCCCTGTTGATTTTTCCTTGTTGAGAGATCAGCATGTTGAGAGGCATCCCTTTCGTGTCGCCGACATTGGAAGCAGGTGATATGCCGAAGAGTTTGTTTTTAGCACTCTGGCCAACCTGAATAAATATTGAAATAACAATATTAATATAGATAGACCACTGAGATACATATCTGTCTGATTGGTTTGTATGGAATGTTATGTATGTATATATGTAATGGTAATTAAATTAAAATTTTCAAAACACATCGATTTTTATATTATTTATATCTTTATGACAATACAGGTTATCATTATATTTTCTAGGAATGCGACTATTTCTTTTGTTGTTTAGGATAATTGTAATATTTGTGTTTGTAATTATTGGAATCTCCTATTGTTTTACTTGCTTGGCCGGCCTTCCGACGAATAGGAAAAGTATTGTGAAGCCTCTAAAAAATGTTTTCGTAATAGAGACGAAAATATCCAATTCGACCAAGACGATCAAGACCATTTTTTATTTATTTTTATTTTATCTAATTTGGCAATTTACAGTTATCAACATATACTATTGCAATGTCATAGCCGATAATCCAGAAGCAGAAAACTAATAACATGTTATGCCAGAAACTGTTGCCAGTGATCCTATTTTAATGTCGCCTAACTAGGCAATAGCCTGTTCTAAGACGGACGTTTTAAATATGATATAAACAAATATAAAAAAACTAAATAATGTAGTATATAGAAAATTTGGGAGAATTTATAAACTAATAATTCTACACTTAATAGAGTTTTTAATAATTAATTCAAGCTGGAAGATTGTATTTAAAATTAATAATATAAAAGAGAAATTGGTAATATAACATTGCTAACCTCAACATAATCATAAACAATATGCACAATTAGCTAGTATTAAGATAATCATAATTGCTTAAAAATAGAGTGAGATAGTCAAACCTATAGGATAGAAAACGAATTTACCGCGTGAAATTTGTAGCACCCGACGTTTCGGTGACGTTGCAGCCGCCGTTGTCTAGGGTAGACTGAAGAGCTGTCAATCCGTTGTTTTGCGGGTAGGCCGCATACCGCTGCCGCCACTGCGTAGGCTATAACGGTGGTGGGGGGCCGGGCTCGGAGCGCGCAAATTTTTAAAATCCGTCTTGCACACAACACTCACTGTATCCTGTCTTACGTCTTCGCGTTCGGCGTTCGGCGGTGGGAACATTTTTAAGAAGACGGTTCCACGTAGAAGAGAGTTTATAACCGTCGTCTCTATTGAAGTTCGGGGTTCTTTTTATTTCAATGGCTTCCCGAATCATGCGAGGAAAGTAGAATTTCACGCGGTAAATTCGTTTTCTATCCTATTTATAATGTCAAACAACCGCGATAGTCTTCGATTTTATTATAGTCTAAACTAATTATAAAAATTAAAAAATATTAAAAATTTAAAATAAAATGGGAAATAAAATACAATGTGAGATGAAATATATAAATATGTACAAATAAAAAGTATGTAAGTATGTGGTTAAAAATACGGTAATATAATCCCAGATTTATTTATTTATTTATTTTATTTATTTAGGTACATAGGATTAGGTATACAGTTCATTCATTGGTCATGTAACCTTATAATAATTATATAAATTATTTGATAATTAATATAGGGAGGTTTAACACATCTTACATGACCTTTACTGCCAATAGCACATCTAACTAGGCGATAATTTGGCCCGTCTCTAGATGTGCATATTTTTATGCAATTTTAAGAAATGAAGTGTTTTTTTAAAATAAATTAATTGGACCCACCACCTGTATATACACATAAATATACCAATTTTATAAAAAATATAGCTATGTAATAAATATATACATTTATAGTTGTAATTTAATAAAATTTAATTAAGAAAAATAGATAAGTGATACTAAATAAATTGTCGTGCGTTGCAAAGAAGTTGATCAGATTTTACATATCCCTTGTTAAGTAGCCATCTATTAAGGTTTGCTTTAAATATTTTTATGTTAGGATAATTTTTCATGTCTTCACTAAGGGAATTATATAATTTTGGGGCTATGTAGAATATATGTCTCTGGGCAAATGTTGTCCTGACTGACGGAATTATATAATTGATACTCGCGGACATTCTTGTGTTCAGATTGTTTTGAGTTCGGGCGTGGTCATCTCTAGATTTGTAGAATGCAAGAAGCGCTTGCTTAATGAATAACTGTTTAGCTGATAGCACATGGGATTGGGAAAATAACAAGGCAGATGGATGACGCCGGTTTTTCTTGTGAATTGAATTAGATTGAAGTATGTCTGTTTCTGTATGTCTCTATATTTTTGTGTGCGTGTGTGTGTATGTGTGTGTGTGTGTGTGTCTATGTATTCCGCCAGGATAATGCGCAAACGCCTTACTATGATTGAGTTGAAATTTGCTATACGGTCATAATTTGGATTGCAACCACTACGCAATCGGGCCATCACATATGACATGTTCAAGAGCGGCAAATTAACCAGTTGAATATGAATGTAATGTAATGATGTTTCAAATTAGGTCAATTCATAAGGAAGCCATGTTATATTCTCCTTAGGGCCCGTCCACATATTACGTCATCCCGTAACCCGTCGACATATATAATATATTTAGGATTTTAGACCTCCCCCTTCCCCATGTCAACAGACGTAATCAGCAGCCTGATCCCCCCCCCCCCCAAAATTACGTAATCAACCGAATTTGCGGAAAATGTGAAGAATCGTGAACCCAGAGTTTGTAAAATGTTTGAAGACGGTGAGTGGAAAATACATTTTAGAATGCTTTAAAAATGTACTTTAATAATTCAAAAAAATACAAAATGTCATAGTCTTCAGTATATTTTACAAATCCCAAGATTCAGTGGCTGTAAAGACGATGATAAAGAGAAATATTTTTATTAAAAAATGCATTTAATATGCAGGTCTAGATGAAAAAATTGCAATGCTGTGACCAAAAGATTACGTAATCAGGACGGGTACCCCCTCCCCCTATCCCCACGTAATCAAGCGTGAGTCATGATTTTGAAAAAATCGCTAAATTACTAAATCATGATTTTGAAAATATCGCTAATTTGCTTATCACGAAACCTAATTCCTTGTTCGCTTTGATACGAACAGCTTTAATGCGTGAGGTTTGATACGAACAGCTTCAATACGTGAGCTTTGATGCGAACAGTTTCAATGCGTGAGGTTTGATACGAACAGTTTCCATGCGTGAGCTTTGATACGAACAGCTTCAATGCGTGAGGTTTGATACGAACAGCTTCAATGCGTGAGGTTTGATACGAACAGCTTCAATGCGTGAGCTTTGATACGAACAGCTTCAATGCGTGAGCATTGAAACGAACAGCTTCAATGCGTGAGCTTTGAGTTGAAAATTTGCATTATTTTAAATATTTTACAGTAAATGCGGACTGTTAAGAATTGCAAACAATAATAGGGAAGCTTGTAATTAAATAACCGAGCCTGGTGAATCGCTCATCGTCACTGCTTCTGCATAACAACGTATAACCACAGATTTCACTGCGAACCGCCTCATGTTACAGGAGTTGCTTCTGAAGACTCTTGGTCACCCACCGTACTTGTCAGACCTTGCGCCAATAGAGTTTTTTATTTTTATTTAGATAACATTTTACAAGGGAAAATATCAACTATGAAGAGTCGGTGAAAAACGCCTGCTAAACATTCATTTGTTCTGAGTCCACGAGAGTTTTACAGAGGAATTAAGCAACTCCCATTAAAATGTCAATCTGCATAGATAATAGGGGTCAATATTTCTATTAATTAAATATACGAGGTGTTATTACCTACTGCATTTTTTCTGTGGGTTAATCAGTACAACGTGGTAAGCAACTTTTAATATTTTTTTTTGAAAAAAATGTTTTTTTTTCAGGGTTTTTTTATTTTAAAATTTATTTTTTAATATTTTTTATTTATTCCGTAGCCGGCGATTGGGGAGGGGGTCGCCCTCGCAGCCAATACGCTGCTGTCGGTGCCGCTGGATCTCGTACTCCATTCACGATTCGCTTCCATTCTTGACGATTTTTTGTCACGTCTCAAGCATCCCTAGCCGATAATCGTTGATTTTTAAGTTCGTCTTTGATGTTATTTAGCCAGGTTTTCTTCGGTGCCGATCGCTGAATTCTCCATTCTGTCGGACGGTCTCGCCAAAGCAGTTTACGTGGCAAGCGATTATCGTTCATTCGGCAAACATGGCCGAACCATCATAGTCGACGTTTTTGTACTTCTTCTTCGATCGTTGTTACTAGATCGCATCTTTCTCTAATGGTCTCGTTTCGAATTCGGTCGCGGAGTGAGACACCGAAAATCTGCCTCAAGCATCGCATTTGGAAGACTTCGAACTTTTTGAGGTCCGAGGTCAAATTTGAAGAAGCGTTTGAGCGCGCTGCGCCATCTAGCGGTAGGTAATGAGTCGTAAATAAACAATATCAGCGACATTTTACCAACCTCTAGATAGCGCATCGTGATCACAGTTTTTCATACTATTTAAAAACAAGGGAGCTAACGGGCCCATGTTGGGTTGGCCACGAAGACCCATGTGTTCAGGGTCGGTCATACTCACGGGTCAACACCCATCCGACGGCCTCCACGCACGGGGTGCGAACCTGGGTAGGACTCTGGCCAGCGAACCAGTTTCCCCTGGGAATCAAACCTCGGGCGCTCCTGGACGGTCTGCGCACCGTGCGGCGCAAGCCAATCGATTGTGCACTCCGACTAACAACTTGCGGTGTCAACTACAACGGGCGAGCCCGTCACCACAGGACGTTTTAACGATTTTCTCGTTCTATCGCCCTGCAGTGAACGTAGAAGACTTTGGACAGAACAAATCCAACGTCCAGCTACGTCACAACCCGCAAGAAGCCAACGCCTTACCGCGAGATAGCCAGTGTTACCTGGCGGGCCGACCCTCGCGCCCTTGCTTCCAATTGTGACCAGATTTCTCCGGTCTCTCGATTGGTTCCGAGTTCGAGGTCGCTTGCGCGGTCCTCTCCCTTACGAAGCGGTGAAACGGTGTGCACCGAATCTATCGCGGACCAAGGCGTCCTTTGCCCGACTCTGAACCGGGATCGCATGGCCAATGGTCATTTCAAGAGCAGTCGCCGTAAGGTAGACAACCACCCCCGCTCTATAGGAAACAATACAGTTCCCAGACTCCCCCGACTGTTAGTCGGAGAGCACAGTCGATTGGCTTGCGCCGCTCGGTGCGCAGACCGTCCAGGAGCGCCAGAGGTTTGATTCCCAGGGGAGACTGGTTGACCCAGTGTCCTACCCAGGTTCGCACCCCATGCGTGGAGGCCATCGGATGGGTGTTGACCCGTGAGTGTGACCGACCCTGAACACATGGGTCATCGTGGCCACCTCATCATGGGCCCATTAGCTCCCGCATGGGCCCATTAGCTCCCGACTAACAGTCGGGGGAGTCTGGAAGCTGTATGGTTTCCTATAGAGCGGGGGTGGTTGCGTACCTTACGGCGACTGCTCTTGAAATGACCATTGGCCATCCGATCCCGGTTCAGAGTCGGGCAAAGGACGCCATGGTCCGCGATAGATTCGGTATTCACCGTTTCACCGCTTCGTAAAGGAGAGGACCGCGCAAGCGACTTCGAACTCGGAACCAATCGAGAGTCCGGAGAAATCTGGACACAATTGGTAGTAAGGGCGCGAGTGTCGCCCGCCAGGTAGCATTCCTGGCTATCTCGCGGTAAGGCGTTGGTCTCTTACGGGTTGTGGCGTAGCTAGACGTCGGATTGTTTTGTCCAAAGTCTTCTACGTTCACTGCAGGTCGATAGAACGACTAATCGTTAAAACTTCCTGTGGTGACGGGCTCGCCCGTTGTAGTCGACACCTCAAGATATTTAAAAACAAAATAAAAAAAAACAAATTTTCAAAAAAAATATATATGTATTTTTCAGTTTTTTTTACAAAATTTTTATTAAAAGTTGCTTATTTCGTTGTACTGAGTCACCCACTAAACGTATATTTTCCATACAAAACTTTTGGTCCTAAATTTTTATTTTAGAACAGCAACTTCGTTTGTAAGGACCATATAATTATTTTGTACCGTATTATATGAATTTCATAACTTTATTATGATTTAGATGTCATTGCTGTCGTAGAAGCTTTATAGATATTCAGCAGCTTCCTTTAACTATTCGAGGTGCTAGCTCGCTGTTCACCTTTAAGCAATCATTGAAAAAGCACTTCCTTTCACAATAAATATTAATCATAAATTCTAACCTTTCCGTTATCCCCTCCCTTTCCTTACCTTATTTTGGCAGTTTGTTTATTTACTTATTTATTTATTTATTTATTTGTTAATATATCAAAATATGTATGTATATACATATACATACATATAATATGTCCAACTCAAAAATTTATTTATATACATATTTACTTTTTACTTACGATACACACACAATGTATATTATATGCTATATTTCAAATTTAATTTTAAGCTATAATTTTGTTGCCTACTCTTCTTTACACACCAGCATGTTGGTTGACTGGAAGATATTGCTGTAGTGTAGCAATAAGTCCGCCATTGTACCTTATTTTTATTGTGCAATAAAGAGATTTTCATTCATTCATTCATTCAGATATTCAGATCATCGGCATATATAGGGGTTTTAACTGTTGGATAGGAAATCAGCAAAAATGCTATTACCAACAAAAAATATAAAGGTTATGTGCCCCAGAATTTAGTCCTAATGAAAGCCAGATATAGTTTTAAATGTCACAGTTTCGGTACACCAAAGCTCACAACTGACAGCGACTGACAGCGACAAGATTTGGATAGAAATGATACACTGCGAATGTATTTTTTAAACTCTGTATTTTAAAGTATTGAAAGGGAAAAGATAACTTACCTTGAGGTACTGTTTGTGTAGCCCCATCCTGTTATGATGATGAAGGGTCTCTGGTTGTGGCAGAAGCTATCGGAGGATTCAGTCCCGACTGTGGTGGCTTTCACAGGACCCGCTCGCCGGCCGCATGTTTGGTCAGAACAGCCGTTTGACCAAATAAGAAATCTGAGAACAAAAAGAAATAAAGCTTAAGCATATCTTTCTATTATTAGCATTTATTCTCTACTAGATGACCCGGTGAACTTCGTACCACCTAAAATTGATTTGATTGCAACTCTTCATAAGCGTTTATTGATCCTAATCAACCTTTCAAATCCAATTCATTGAAATCTATAATATGGCCGAATCATGTACGGTTTGAGTTTTTCAACTTTTTCAACTTTTTCGACTTTTTTGCATTTTTTGACTGTTGGGACTTTTTGACTTTTTCGACTTTTTCGACATTTTTGACTTTTCCGAATCTTTTGACTTTTTCGACTTTTTAGATTTTTCGACTTTTGACTTTTTGAAATTTTACATAATCACACAGAATGAATAACAGTTATGGATGGCGCAGCTGTCATACAATAGGATCGCCGCGAACGCCATCTATTGAAAGTGGCCCATTTCCCAAAATGACCAATTTCGATTTTTTTGATTTTCAGTTGTTTCTTTTAATTTTTCCTAAATATTTTTTTTGTAAACCACCCCTGAATCAAGGCAAACAAAAACAAAACAATAATAATTCAAATCGGTCGAGTCATTTTCGAGATCTTGCGAGACTAACGCACGGCGATTCATTTTTATATATAAGAAGATTATTTATTGGATATCAACATGAAGGGTCAACCTGATTATTTAATTATTATTTAATTAATAAGATTCCTTTGTGCGACAGAGGTCTTGGAGACGTTCATTTTAAAAAAAGGTTCAGGACATACTTATCAAGAACCCAATTTATTCTATTAGGGACTTTGACAATATTGAATTTCCTAATCTTTCATGATTACTTTTATTATAATACAATATATGTATATTTTTTTTCATGACTATATATCCAATCATTTTGATAATAGAATAGAATAGAATAACTTTATTTATTTATTTATTTATTTATTTATTTTCAGGAAAACCAACAGCTAATTATAATTTAACAATGCCGGAGTAACATAGCAGAGAGCCAATTAAAGGTTTTCACGTTTAAATAACGTTGTAGAAACATATGTGATCTTTCAATTAAAGCTATCGATTAAGAATGCATCAAAAATTATTCAAGAATTAATGCAAAAAAATTCACTGTTCAGCCGCTGCCTAGCTGAGTTAACACTCGTACAGAATAGATCAAAGTCAAAGCGTTTAATCATGTCATTGAAATTATCACTTGTTCGCCACAGAAATGCATTTTGCCTATAGTTGGTACCAGCATGAGGAACATGAAGAGCAGGGTTAAATCTATTGAGTTTGGAAGGAACAGGGAGATTAATTTTATTTAGTAAGTCAGGACAGTTAATATTATTGGAGGTAATTTTTAGCAAAAAGGTTAAGTCCGCGGTTTCACGCCGCTTAATCAAGGGGAGGATATGAAATTTCTTGCATAAATTGAAATAGTTAGATGAGCTGTATGGGATTTTCAGACGGAAGCAGAGATATTTCACGAACTTCATTTGAATGCGCTCGATTCTGTTTATATATTTGTCATAACAAGGGTTCCATACCTGAGATGCATATTCCAAGATGCTTCTGACAAAAGTGCAGTAAAGGATCAATAAAAACATAAGTTAATGAATATTACACTGGTTTTATAAAAAAGACAATTTATGCACAAATGGCGGACTAATTAGACTCTTCATAAGTGAGTTAACCATTTTTGGTTAGACGCTTACAAATGCTAAAATTGTATCTAACCAACATTGGTTAGGGCGCTCCGCGCTGCGTAAAATGCCAACTTTTTAAATATTTATTCATTATTATCTTAATTATTTGACGAGATAAGGTTATAATATTTTATATTTCAAATTTCAATGCGATCATTTTACAGTTATTCTTTTTACGATCCGTATAGTAGTTTAAAAGTTATGGTCGTTTTTCTCAAGGCCATCGACTTCACGCGCAAAACTGTCCCGGGCAGAAGTGACGACTAAATTTTTACCCCGCGATAAGAAGGGTTTTAACGCTATAGCGATATGTTACAGTCAACCATTTGATAAAATAATTCCTAATTTTCACCGTACAATAAACAAAGAAGTAGTAAAGTTAAATTTAAAATAAACTTATACAATTATATGTCAGTAACTAAGGTTGCCCAGGGAAGGATAAAGAAGAGGACAAGGTGAGGTATTTGGTTAATGGCTGTGTAAAATTAGTAACGCGTGCAAGCACCTCGAAATACCTAGCAGGTGGCGGCGGCGGCTGCTAGGTATTTCGAGACAACAAGACGCGTACGTTTACGAGATAGGTAGCGTGCATCTGAGGGTGGGGGGGGGGGGGGGGTCGTCTTACACTATATATCTAAACGTAGCGTCTAAAAGGCGAATAAGCTTACAATATACCATATAATATACCATGATAAGCTTACAATATACCATATTACCTCTTTCTTTACTTGTTTTAAATTGTTTTAATAATTAAAAAAATAATAATCCAAAAATATAAAAATTTTAATAATCAAAATTAAGTAGGTATAAATATTCCAAACAAAAGTAAAGCGGTAAGAGACACAAAATAAATGACAGAATTAAGAATAAATATACAAATCACAAATGAGAATAATATCAATAGATTTTGAAAGTCTTACAGAAAATATAATCTATTAAATTCATTTAAGTCATATATGCATTTTTAAATTAAATATTTCTTCGTTTCTTTCCTGAATCTGTCATAATTTTGAGTTTTTTAGTGTTTTCTTGTAAATTATTCTTGTATTTATTATAAAAATTGAAGGGATTAGTACGGAGTAGTACGCTGGAATTCTGCAGTTGATGGGAGATATGCCTTAACGTATAGGGATTTATTCCCTCTGTCCTATACCTCTGATTTGTCTCACCGCCCTTTTTGCAGTATAAAAAGATAGTCATTATCCGTGCCTTACTGAAATATTATCTGCATTAGGTCCTGGTTGATTATATCTTTACTTCTAAAAATCCAAGGAGTGGGATGCGCAGTCATGGTCG
>OX155975.1:17967071-18092071 GCA_944548615.1 Micropterix aruncella | reverse complement strand
TAATAAAGGAATGGAAAACATACATAGATGAAGCCTGAACTCATTACACTCCTTTTTGTTGGGCAGTCGTGTAATAATGTTTGTACGTGTCAGCTTACTACTGTTCTATATCCTAAATCTATTCGATCGGGTTACGTAATAGCCCGGTGCAGTGCGTTTTCGTTCAGAATTAGTTCGCTAGAAGCAAGGCCTTCGCTACACTAGGTACAGTGAGCAGTGGCAAGTTAGTAGTTAATCGTAGGCCGGGTCACCACTGTACATTTTCTAGGACAAATATTTTAATTGTATAATTATCGACGGCTTTTAGCGGATTTCATTGGAAACACGGCTATTTCTAAACAGCAATGGATAATAATTATCTACCATTAATCCCCCACTCATAGGCAATAAATGCTCTGATTAGTCAGATTGTCAATCGAAAATATATTATATTCGCTGTTGCCCGCGGCTTCGCTTAGCGTAAAGTTTTGAATCGATTTGTTAATTTAAGTAGGGTGGCGTTTATCTGCTTTTTTAGATGCTACCTCAGATACACGCTACCTATCTCGTAGATGTACAAGTCTTGTTTCTTGCCACCCGCGCCGCCTTCCGCTGTACGGGGACCTAGGTATTTCGAGTTGCTTACACGCGTCACTAATTTCGATATATCTCTATAACTATACCACCTAAAAACTTACAGGTAATGGTCAATTTTATCTCCGTTTTAACATTCGTGATAATGGATTAGGTTATTTTTAAAAGGGATTCTTATTTTATTGCTTATGTCTTCAATAAACACTGCCTACTTATTTTTTTTTTTTGAACATAAAAGCAGTTATTATAGCTTAAATATAACAGTAGGATATATGCTGTCGTCGTGTTTTTTATCGATCTCATTCAGGCCGATATTTTTGTCGTAAGTTGTTCTCACATTTATCAAACAGTTTCGTCAGCCCACGCCGATAAAACAACTCACCAGCTCATATTTCTCTGACTTGATTTACAAATATCGTGAGTTCTTATTAAAAACCAATATTTATCGCATTAAAATATAGCCTATAGCACTCGTCGATAATGGATAAGCTTTCCATTAGTGAAAGTAGAAATTGGATGAGTAATTTCGGAGATTACCCCCTACATACCAACTTACAAACTTACAAAGATGACTTTTTTATAATATTAGTATAGATTATTTTACATTACATTCGTATCCAATTGGCGAATTTAACACACTTGGACGTGGCACAGTATACTATCGATAGTATATGCAGGTTGAGTTTAAATTCAGTATTCAGTATTCAGTATTCAATTTATTCATTCAGAATATACAATAAAAGCATAGATTATCAATTAAAGCTAATTATGGCATATTAGAATTCGTCAGTTGCTAGTAATATATTTATATATGTAGATATAAAACTTTTAAGGCAGAAATATTAATTTGAAAATAGCGTTGACTAAAGTCGGCTTTACACGGCAGACAAATAAAATTAAAAAATAGAGCTGAATCCATGTACATGAGTAAACATATAAAATAAGTCATCTTAGGCACTCTATCCAAAAAATAATCACACAATAGAAAGTATCAAAACAAAATTGAAAAAAAAATGGTCAGATATGTTACGTTAAACATTGTAATCTACATATTAAATTCATAATATTATTATTAAACAATAAAAACTAAAATGAGGTAGGTACCTGAAAGTTACATATTAATGTTATTCCCATTTGAAAGAATTGGCATTCGCAAAAAATCACCCAGCTTATAGAAAGCATGTGTGGATTGCAGCTCTTGTTTAATAAATCTTTTAAACACCTGTGTTTCCATCTTTCTTGTGGAAAGCGGCATCATTGAAGTGGGTAAAATACCGGCATCCGGCAATAAACCGGCATTCTTGAAGTGGGTAAATCAGTACAAGCAAATAATCAAGTTTTGATCAAAATTTGTGAGAAAAGACAAAATAAAAACTAATATTCTCAAAGTCTCTATTCTTTTTAAGAAGAGCAGAATTACCTACTCTTTGTATTATAAGCCAAATGGCACAATATTTTATATCTTTACAAATATTATAAAGAGGTAAAGTTTGTGACGTTGTAGGAAGTAATATCTGGATCTACTGAACCGATTTTGAAAATTATTTTACCAATAGAAAGCCACGTTATTTGTGAGTGTCATAGGCAATATATTAATTCGAAAAATGAGAAGACTTTTTGTGGTAGTCGGATTTCCAAAGTAAGTCGGAAAAAACGGTGGAACGAACGCTGCCTTAAGGATGAGAAATATATGATTAAGTTATAGAGAAAAGTTGTAGAGCTTGATAATGCCTACAAAAAAGTCAGCGACAGCATATGTCTAACTTTTATATTTAAGTCACAAAAAGTAGTTTTTCAAATTAAAAAAATAATTTAAATCGTTAGATCATATTTATTGGTCATATTATCAACAATTATGAATTATTATCAAAATAAATAAATTTATAGTCTCAAGTGTTTAAAACAAAAGACTTTTTCCTTTTACTGCATATAATTTCACTTTTACTGCATAAATGGTTAAAGAGATAAGACACTCACAAATAAGACACTCACAAGAAGACACAAATAACGATAATATAGTCAAAGTGGCATGCAAATACATACATGCATATGCAATTAAAATATAACCCTTTTTTTTGGCAATCAGGAAATAAATCACAGCACTCAGTACTAACCAAACCATACTTATAATTTCATCACAAGTAAAAAGTTTTACCGCCCAACGAAGTGGGCACGGGTCAGCTAGTCATCAATAATTTGCTACGCTGATGTGGCTTACATAGACGCGAATGAGGAGCTACTCAACAAACTGGGAAGAAATCAAAGAATGTTTATTCGTGAGTTGTGTATTCCTTGAACATTAGACGATGTCGGGATTTTCACATACTCGAAAGAGTAGGCTCTTTCGTGTAGGTACCTCATTTAAACATTCCTTCTTGTTTGTATAATCTCTTCTTTCCGCTTTCATCCCGTGGCCTTCCATTGCGCTTCCAGGAAGATCTATTACTGGCAGCACCTCAGCATGTCTGATCAACTTTCATGTCTGATTTGCTGTGCAGACTATGGAAATGTGTGCCGTTGCTACTGAGACAACTTTGATCGGGTTTAAAAATCTTTTAATCACATATCAAATGGAGTGGCTCCCCTATAAGGAAGCCACTCTATTTGATATGTCGGGATTTTCACATCCTCACCCTCCTATTTCGTGTACCTCATTCAAAGATGCCTTCTTGTTTGTATAATCTCTTCTCTCCGCTTTCATCCCATGGCCTTCCATTACGCCTTCAGGAAAATCTATTACTGGCTATACCTAAGCATTCATCAACTTGATTTGCTGTGCAGGTGGCCCGAATATGGAATTTGTGCCGATGCCACTGAGACAACTTGAAAACCTGATCGGGTTTAAAAAATCTTTTTTAGAGACATTCACTTAACCCTTCAACCGCAGGCGACGCGTACGTACGCGTTTAGCTCCTTCCAGACGAAATCGCGGGGCACGCTATTATAGCGTTCCATTTAAATCATGGAAGTAGCGCTGTTCGTTCGCAGAAATGTAGCCGATTTTGAGGTGAATAGCGTGCACCACCGCTATCCAACAAGATCCCGTAGCATGCTACGTTCGGTAACTCATGCATTATCCAAGTCGGAAAGGCTAGCTTATATCGCCGGCCCAGCGGTTTACAACAAACTCAGCGAGCACAATACGCAGGTGCAATATCTTGACGTGTTTAAGAGACGCCTTAAGAGGTACCTCACAGATATAGTCCAGTCAAATTAGGGTTTCACCTCGGAATGAGAGATAATAAGCTGGAAACTTGTACACACCTTCATTATGGCGTTCTATAAGTTGTCTCAAAAGTCTCATAAAATCTCGTGTCTGCGTCGTCAGTTATCCAAGGTCAAAGGTCACAAATATCGGTTTTTTGCGATTATATAGGTTTCTATAGCTCCAATGGTGTTAATACTTATTATGAAAATTAGAGATCATACAATTTGCGACAAATTTTGTACGAAACATTTTTATATACGCTCAACCGTTTTTGAGATAGAGGGCGGAGAGCGCGCAGCGCTCAGCCATATAAACTGTAACAGCCATATAAACTGTGAAACTCGATGAATAATGCCCTGAAAAAAGTTATTAAATCATTAAATTATGATTAACAATGAATAATTTGTATTATTTATAACTTCTCTACCTAAAATCTATGTTAAATGAATAATAATATGTTATTAACATATATAATAAGTATTTTATTTAAGTTTTTAATAACACAAAGTAGGTAGGTAAGTACTAATAAATTAATATATTAGATATATGTAAAATGTTATTAAATACAATGTTTTGGCTAATAAATAATACAAAGTATTCATTGCTAATGATATTTAAATGATTTAATAACTTTATACAGAGTATTATTCACCGAGATTCACAGTTGACATTGCATTACAGTATGTATGGCTGAGCGCTGCGTGCTCTCAGCCCTCCGCCCTCTGTCTCAAAAACGGTTGAGCGCATGAAAAAAAGTTTGATGCAAAATTTGACGCAAATATTATGCTATACATTTTTTATCATAGATGTTAACATCATTGGAGCTATAGAAACCTAGATAATCGCGAAAAAACAATTGTGGTGACCTTTGACCTTGAATAACTTTCGACGCAGACACGAGATTTTATGAGACTTTTGAGGCAAGTTATAGAACACCGAAATAAAGGTGTATACGAGTTTCCAGCTTATTATCTCTCATTCCGAGATTTGCCACCTTTTTCTGCTAATGAGACTGCACTAATAAGGCGTTTTACTCACTGGAGGAATATTACTCGAGTGAAGTCTAAAATGCTTTGGTGGCTATAGTGCTTAATAAGAAATAAGAAGAAATAAGAAAATTTTATTTTCATAAACCCGATCTGGGTATAGAAATTACATTACGAAAAAATATTATATATATAATAACATTACGAAATTACAAAAAGTAGTATTTCTACAAATGAAATTACATTTCAAATTATAAAAAAAAGTGTATAAAAAGTTCTGCGATCTAAGCTAACAGTGTATAAAAAAAGTGTATAAAAGTTCTGCGATCTAAGCAAAGCATTCGACTGTATAAACATCAATACCCTGGTAGACAAGCTAAACCATTACGGAATTAGAGGAGTGGCCAATTCAGTCATCAAATCGTACCCACAAAACAGGCAGCAAGTGGTGGAGATTAAAATAATTGATGGAATTGAGGAAAAGGCTGAGCAATCGAGTTGTGAAATAGTAAACATCGGTGTGCCCCAGGGCTCAACATTAGGACCTCCCCTCTTCAAACTCTATTGTAACGATTTAGCAACCAACATAACTTGTGCCAAGACTGTCCAACTTGCAGACGACACCACGTGCATTCTTTAAAGTGACTGTAGAACAAAAATGGAGGATCCAACAAGCGAAACACTTTTTGAAGTCAATGATTAGTTTAGAGTGAACCCGATGTTGCCAATTCAAGCAAAGCAGTGTTGATAAACTTCTCAAATAAAAAAGAAAAACAGTTAAATTACTCTATATTAAATTATTATTATATATATATATATATATATATATATATATATATATATATATATATATATATATATATATATATATATATATATATATATATATATATATATATATATATATATATATATATATATATATATATATAGATATATATATATATATATATATATAATATATATATATATATATATATATATATATATATATATATATATATATATATATATATATATATATATATATATATATATATATATATATATATATATATATATATATATATATAGATATATATATATATATATATATATATATATATATATATATATATATATATATATATATATATATATATATATATATATATATATATATATATATATATATATATATATATATATATATATATATATATATATATATATATATATATATATATATATATATATATATATATATAAAAATTCCTTAAGGTCATATAAGGATTTCTCAATTAAATATTTTTTCGTCTCTTTCCTGAATTTGTCATAATTTTCAATATTTTTCATGTTTTCTGGTAATTTATTAATGATCTCTTTGCATTTTGTCTTGTATTTCCTCTTTTTACATTATTCTTGTGTTTATTTTTTTTTGTTTTAATGTTTATTTAATTTTTTTATTTACGATAAAAAATGATTGTTAGCTAATCTGTATGGTTGTTTGCTAATCTGTATCTGACTTGTATACCAGTATACTAATAAAATGAATATGAATATGAATACATTCTGAGTAATGTCTTCATAAAGAAACGCTATTTCCCCTGCAACACAGACGATCGGTATTTTCAAGTTCGCAAGTTAGTTTGCCACCACACCAATCGATTGGTAATCAATCTATCTATTGCAACGATCGACGGCAGAATATATCGGTTGACGTAGATCGTTAGTTGTTCCACCACACTAACGCGGAATGAGGTTTTACAGGGTCACGCGGGGCGAGGGGGGGTTGTCTACTTGCCAGGAAAGTCTTTGGGAGACACAGCCGATTTTTTTTATATACCTGTTCAATGATATAGAAACGCAAATATTTAAAATAACTACTGAAATCTCCCCGCGAATTTGTACGAAAAAATAATAAAATCGCCCGGTTCATGTATTTTTGGGTCTTACTATGCTTGCCTGCTTCCGTGCCCCTGTGTTTCTCCTGTAATTGAAATGGGGTCAAATACAGAAGTATTAGAAAATATTAGAAGAAAGCAACACATGTCCTCTATTTAAGTGTGAATGCCATAAAACTAAGTGAAAAACACATAGCAAGTAATTTACAAAGTTTCTACCTAGGTGGAGCTACCAACCAATAAGATGCATTTTAATATTCAGTATTGTATTTCGCCATACTGCGTAACAAAATAGGCAATACTCTTTTTGACTCACATTTTGGAACACGCTTATCAGATATAGAACCCATACTTTAGAAAGGTTATCGATCTTCTAGGGAAGATCCAGCGAAGAGCGAATAACATACCATTTACTTGAAACATTTAACACGCTTAAGTACGGGCCAAAGGAACGTTCCGATGGGGTAAAAAACCGAGCTGTCAACACGGATGCGGCTAACGTCGATATTGCTTATCGATGAATTACGCTTGCTCGATGAAACAGTATCATACATCTGCATTTATTTAGTACCGATTGCTATATTTATTAAAATTTTCGGTTTAAGTATTATTTTAGAATTAGAGTAATTAAATAATGACCTAATTATGTGATGTGAGTTTTTAAATGAGTACTTAATAGATAACTGATTATCATAGCATGGCATATCATAGCTCATTATTCAGTTATAAACAGTCATTAGTAAAATGTTATCATGGCATTTTGTAATAATGAGTCCCACATATGTATATTATTAATGCTGCGCGGATAAAACATCATTACTTGCCTATCAGTTGAGCAATGGAGACCATATTTATTATATTTCTAACCTGAAGCTATTGAAGTTGAAGGGTGATATTAACATGCAGACTCGGTGCCTTATACATAACATTTTGTAATTTTTTGACGATCTGAAAAGTGACTCGACAAAAGTTTCGCTGCTTAATCTCAATAATATAACAATCTGATAGATAATCTGCGAAGTTTTCAACACGCATCCCTACAAGCAGGTAGTGAAAGGTATGGTCCGGCCTAATGATTTATTGCCTCACCGGAACGTTCCTTTGGCCCGTACTAAAGATTGGCGATACGTGGCGGCTCTCAGTTTGACCACTCCGGAGCAACGCAGGGCGCCAACCTTCTACGACTGACAGAATAGCCGAAAGCAGTGTTGCCCATTTAACAAAAATTGGTCCTAAATAAGCTGCCTCTCCTACTTCTTCTGGGCTAATCCTGTATGAAGTAAAAGTTTCCATAGACAAAAATGACAGTTTTTTAATTATTTTTTTTAATTAATCTACAGGTTCATGAGATGTTTAGCTAGGTTATTACTAAATTAAAGATAATTATTGAATATTAACATTTTATTTCCTCTTTTACATGGAATGCCTCAAATGAAATTCCTGTATTCAGATTAGGGAGCTAATGGGCCCTGTTTGAGTTGACCACGAAGACGCATTTCGTTCAGGATCGGTCATACTCACGCTGGCCTGCGAGCCGGTCTCCCCTAGGAGTCAACCTTCGGGCGCTCCTGGATGGTTTGCGCACCGTGCGAAGTTAGCCAATCGATTGTCCACTAACAACCGGGGGAGTCTGGGAACAGATATGTTTCCTATAGAGCAGGGGTGGTTGTTAACCTTATGGAAACTGCTCTTTAAACGCCAATTCGGCCACCTGGCAATAAGCCGGGCATAGGATGCCGTGGTCCACGATAGATTGGGTTAACACTGCATCACCGCTTCATAAGGGAGAGATCTGCGCAAGCGACCTCGATCCTGTAACAAGTCAGGAGGTAAGAGGTATCCTGAAGGTTAATTTCAGACAGAGATATCCTTCCAAACTAATAGTCAGAGGGGTGAGGCTGCCCGTTGGTTACCTTTCCCGGTGACTCGCCGTAAGGCGTTGGCCTCTGACGGGCAGCTGGCGTAGCTAGACTGTGGATTGTTTTCGTCAAGTCTTCTGCGCGCACCTCACGGGAGACAAAACGATAAATTTCGTTAAAACTTCCCGAGGTGACGGGTTCGCCCGTTGTAGTGTACAACTCTAGTTGTAGTAGGAGGCTACAATGTCACGCACGACAGGTGGGAAGTTGTACCGGCGGAGTGCAAAGTAGAGAAGACTGTGCCGGACTGACCCAAAGGCACTCTCTAGGTCGAGCCAGCATACGTTGATTTGGCGTTCGTGCTGTCTCGCATCCTTGATGGCAGCAGCCAGGAGAGAATTGTGCTCGAGGCAGCCCGAGACGCCACGCATGAAGCCTTTTTGAACTAATACTCCAATGTACTCATTCCGGTGCATGCATTCGCTCATCCTCGAGTGGACTACGCTAAAAAAGATTTTGGCCACAGTGTCTGTCAGAGCAATGGTCGAGCGTCCTTTGGTCCGGTGCAAACTGGGACCTTCGGAATTAAGATGACTGTCGCTCGGTTAAGGTTATGTTGGGACTACACCGCTATTCCATATATTTCTATTGTTGTATTCAGGGAGTTAATGGGCCCTTGCTGAGTTGACACAAAGACCCATTCTGTTCAGGGTTGGTTACACTCACGGGTCAACACCTATCCGACGGCCTCCATGCATGAAGTGCGAGCCTGGGTAGAACTCTGGCCTTATGGTTAGTTTCCCCTGGGAATCAACCTTCTGGCGCTCCTGGACGGTCTGCGCACCGTACGGCGTAAGCTAATCGACTTTGCACTCTGACTAACAGTCGGGGGTGTCTGGAAGCAGTACTGTTTCCTATAGAGCGGGGGTGATTGCGGACTTTACTGCTCTTGAAACGACCATCGGCTATCCGATCCTGGGATAACAGCCGGGCAAATGACGCTGTGGTCCGCGATAGATTCGGTAAACACCGTTTTACCGCTTCGTAAGGGAGAGGACCGCGCAAGCGACCTCGAACTCGTAACCAATCGAGAGACTGGAGTAATCTGGTCACAATTGGAAGTAAGCGCGTGAGTGTAAGCCCGCTGGGTAACACTCCTGGCTATCTCGCGGTTAAGGCGTTGGCCTCTTACGGGCTTGTGGCGTAACTAGATGGTGGACTGTTTTGTCCAAGTCGTCTGCGCTCACTCCAGGGCGATAGAACGACTAATCGTTAAAACTTCCTGAGGTGACGGGCTCGCCCGCTGTAGTCGACAACCCTAGTTGTTGTATTCAGATCAGGTTTTTGAAAATAAATACTTCTTACTTAAATCAACATTTTGTAATTACGTCGTTGTTCATCTAGATGTGCGATGTAATATAATGATCGCAGGTTGGCAGCCTCACTACTGCGAGATAAGTGCTCAATCAGCCACGGCGAGTTTTCAATCATTTCTCTACTCAAATCATAAAATAGAATGTAGGCGCCGCGGACGCAGCATACGACCCACAACTTTCCTCAAAGAAACCCACTTTTACAACAATTACCAGCATAAAGCATACAACAAAACTTTATCTCATTGGCTTCGTACAACTTGTCATGTGGTTGCTGCATGATTCTTTACTTGGTTATATTAACCCTCCAACCGCGGGCCGATTTTCCGATCGATTTTTTAAAATATAAAATCAAGGGCTAATTTTACTCGATATTTAAAATAAGTTCAAGGTTTGTGTTGACGATACATTTACTTTATTAGGCGAAAACTTGACGTGCATATTTTATGTAACTTTTTTTTATATAACATATTTATTTTCCGATTCTATTTTAAATATTTCTTAATGTGATAATTAGTTAGTTGTAACTAATAACACTAACAATACTGTTTTAACACTAACACTAATATTGAAAAAGCCAATGAACTTGCTTAGATTGGAGCAAAGGTAAAGTTATACGGCTCTCAACCTTGCTGTGGCGTACCAAAAAGCCTTGCAAACCTAATGCTCAAACAAATATGTTTAGAACAATCCGTCAACCGCTGGAAAAACACGCCAGGGTTGGATCATTCCAAAGCGCTAATTAAGGCTTCGGACCGAGCGTAAAACGGCCCGTGACGCCTTATCGCTAAATAGGAACAATCTACGCATACTGGTGAGGGCGCTCACGGGGCATTGTGGCCTGAACAAACACATGTTCAACCTCAAGCCCAGAGACAAAAAATGTGCATATTAATTTATTATTTTGATATGAATTCATAATTGTTGATAATATGACCAATAAACATGACTTACTTTGACTACTAAATATTTTATTAAATAAAAAAAATTACTTTTTGTGACTAAAATATAAAATTTAGACATATTATTATGCTGTCGCTGACTTTTTTGTAGGCATTTTTCTGTAGGCATTTTGTAGGCTTTTTTGTATGCAACTTTTCTCTAGAACTCAATCATACAGGATGTTATTACTGCAAGGGCTTTTTTTGTGAGTGAATCAATACAACGAAGTAAGCAAATTTTAATTTAAAAATTTGGAAAAAACTGAAAAATAAACTTTTGTTTTTTAAAAATTTGTTTTATTTATTTTATTTTTAAATATTATGAAAGCTATGATCACAATGCGCTATCTAGCGGTTGGTAAAATATCGCTGATATTGTTTATTTACGACTTATTACCTACCGCTAGATGGCGCAGCACGCTCAAACGCTTCTCAAACCTTTATTCAACAGTCAACTTCTTCAAATTTAAAAAAAAAATATATAGGTATACAAAAAAAATTAATTCCAATTTTTTTTAATTGTTTTTTTTCCATTTTTTTTATTAAAAGTTGCTTACTACGTTGTACTGATTCACCCACAGAAAAAAAAGCCCGTGCAGTAATAACACCCCGCATATCTCTAATCGTTAAAGCAGCGTTCGTAAGAAACGTTTTCATTCGACCGTTTTTTCTCCGACTTTTTTTGCATATCCGACTACCACGAAAAAGCCTTTTCATTTTTAGGATTAATATATAGCCTATGACACTCAAAAATAACATGGCTTTCTATTGGCAAAAGAATTGTCAAAATCGGTTCAGTAGATCCAGAGATTACTTCTACAACCACACAAACTTTAAATCTTTATAATATTAGTATAGATTATTTTTATTATGGTTTTTTTATGAAATATTTGTGATGTATGTATTTATCCATATACATATAATGTACTCAATCAGACCTTTCATTGGACACAAAACTAGACATATTTATTTAAATTTATCGACATTTGGACATTTAGACAACTACTTACCTACTCGATATTTGGACAGTTAAGGTTTGGTAACCATATGACATTTGGGTTAACATAACGATTCCAACAATACCACACACTTCTAAATCGGTTTAAGAATTTAGAAGTTATGGTGGAATAAAGAAACGGAAAACATACATAAATGAACTCTGAACACATATTACACTGTTTTTTTGTTGGGCGGTCGTGTAAAAAGTAGACATCTTGGTCTTTAGCGGTTCTTTCCCGAGAATAAGAAACCCATGGAAAAATATAATATACATGGATTATTATTGTTCATCATTTGCACGCGCTATATTTACTCTCGATAAAAACTCTCTCAGTTGATTGATTGCTTTGATAGTAAAAAGAAATAATAACATGATTAAACCAAAAAAAAACGACATCATAAGTCGCCACTGGATTACTCAAAATAAAACATTGATTATATAGGATAGTAGCTGACCCGTGCCCACTTCGTTGGGCGGTAAAACTTTTTACCTGTGATGAAATTATGAGTGTGGTTCGGTTAGTACTGAGTACTACGATTTATTTCCTTACTGCCAAAAGAAGGGTTATAATTTTACTGTATGTACTGTATGTATGTATTTGCATGCCAATTTGACTATAATACTGTTATTTGTGAGTGTCTTCTTGTGAGTGTCTTATTTGTGAGCGTATTATCTCATTAACTATTTATGCAGTAAAAGGGAAAAGGGAAAAGTCTGTTGTTTCAAACGCTTGAGACGATAAATTTACTTATTTTGATAAGAATTCATAATTGTTGATAATATGACCAATAAACATGACCTAATGATTTAATTTTTAAAAAAATATAAAATACTACTTTTTGTGACTTAAATATAAAAGTTAGGCATATGCTGTCTCTAACTTTTTCGTAGGCATTATCAAGCTCTACAACTTTTCTCTAGAACTTAATCTTATATCTCTCATAGTTAAGGCAGCGTTAGTTAGAAACGTTTTCATTCGACCGTTTTTTCTCCGACTTACTTTGCAAATCCGACTACCACGAAAAAGTCTTTTCATTTTTAGGATTAATATATAGCCTATGACACTCACAAATAACGTGGCTTTCTATTGGTAAAAGAATTGTCAAAATCGGTTCAGTAGATCCAGAGATTACTTCCTACAACGTCACAAACTTTACCTCTTTATAATATTAGAATAGATTAGGTATCAAAATGTCTAAGGACCTTTTAGCAACCCTTCAACGCTGGCGAAGTGCAGGTGGCGCTGATAGCATTGTACGGCGAAGCTAATACCAGCTTATTTGGCCATCTATAATAACATTGATGACAAATAAATATATTAAAAGACTGCTGTAACAAAAACCGGTATATATATATATATATATATATATATATATATATATATATATATATATATATATATATATATATATATATATATATATATATATATATATATATATATATATATATATATATATATATATATATATATATATATATATATATATATATATATATATATATATATATATATATATATATATATATATATATATATATATATATAGATATATATATATATATATATATATATATATATATATATACCTATACTTTTTCAGAATATACTCAATCAGAACTATCATTTTACACTAAGCACGATATTTATTGACATTTGTAGATTTGGAAATTTAGGCAATTATTTACCTGATATTTGGACAGTTAAGGTACCCTATGATACTCGGGATGACACTGAGGACGACATAACAATTCTAACAATAGGTTTTAAATCGGTTTTAAGCGTTTAATAGTTATTGTGGAATAAAGAAAAGGAAAACATATATAGATGAATCCTGAACACATTACACTTCTTTTTTGTTGGGCAGTCGTGTAATAAAATAATAAAATGTTCTGCAAGTCGAAGTTCTGCAACTTCGAATAAAAGTCGTGTAATAAAATGTTCTGCCAGCAGCTGCAACCTGCAGTCGAAGACAACTAGAGCTGTCAACTACAATGGGCAAACCCGTCACCTCAGAAATTTTTAACGACTGGTCTATCTATCTCCCGTGAAGTGGACGGAGAAGACTTAGGACAAAACAGTCCACCGTCAAGTTCCGCCATATGCCCGTAAGAGGCCAACGCCTTATCCGCGAGATAACCAGGTATGTTACCTAGCGGACTTACACTCACACCCTTATTTCCAGTTGCGACCAGATTACTCCGGTCTCTCGACTGGTTACGAGTTCGAGGTCTCTTGCGCGGTCCTCTGTCTTACGATGCGGTGAAACGCTGTAAACCGAATCTATCTCGGACCACGGCATTCTTTGCCCGGCTGTTCATGCGGGATCGGGTTGCAAGGTCAGCAACCACCCCTGCTCTATAGGAAACAGTACTGCTTCCAGACTCCCCCGACTGTTAGTCAGAGTGCACAGTCGATTGGCTTACGCCGCACGGTGCGCAGACCTTCCAGGAGCGCCAGAAGTTTGATTCCTAAGGGAAACTATCCCTAAGACCAGAGTCCTACCCGGGCTCGCACTTCATGCGTTGAGGCCGCTGGATGGTTGTTGACCCGTGAGTGTGACCAACCCTGAACAAATGGATCTTCGTGGCCAACTCAGCAAGGGCCCATTAGCTCCCTGTAGTCGAAGACAGTTCGGATAGGACATACGAAATCGGAGGAACACCTATGATTAAAAATATTCCATTGTCTACTCCATCCCGACAGTGCATTCCGGCGAATAACCGGGGTGGGCTGAAAATAGTCTGATACGTTTCCTAAGCAGTGAGAGGCGGTTTCCGTGAGCTTGGCGGGCAATGAGCGCCTCGCTCCGCAATAAATTCGAACTTGAATTATCACTAAGTAGCTGACCCGTGCCCACTTCGTCGGGCGGTAAAACTTTTTACTTGTGATGAAATTATGAGTGTGGTTCGGTTAGTACTGAGTGCTATGATTTATTTCCTGACTGCCAAAACAAGGGTTATATTTTTACTGCATATGTATGTATATATTTGCATGCTAGTTTGTCTATATTACCGTTATTTATGATTGTCTTCTTGTGAGTGTCTTATTTGTAAGCGTCTTATCTCTTTAACCATTTATGCAGTAAAAGGGAAATTATATGCAGTAAAAGGGAAGAGCCTTTTGTTTTAAACACTTGAGACAATAAATTTACTTATTTTGATAATAATTCATAATTGTTGATAATATGACCAATAAACATGGCGTAACGATTTAAATATTTTTTTAAAATATAAAATACTACTTTTTGTTACTTAAATATAAAAGTTAGACATATGCTGTCGCTGACTTTTTTGTAGGCATTATCAAGCTCTACAACTTTTCTCTAGAACTTAATCATATATCCCTCATCGTTAAGGCAGCGTTCGTTAGAAACATTTTCGTTCGACCGTTTTTTCCGACTTACTTTGGTAATCCGACTACCACGAAAAAGTCTTTTCGTTTTTCGGAATAATATATAGCCTATGGCACTCACAATTAACGTGACTTTCTTCAATTTCAAAATCGGTTTAGTAGATCCAGAGATTACTTACTAAAACTTTACAAACTTTACCTCTTTATAATATTAGTATAGACAACAGATAAGGGGCGCGCTAGCGACCTTGAATCTGTGGTCGGACTGGAGAATGGAGAAATGCCAAATCTGGTAGTAAGCCGACTGGGTTGCACTTCCCATGCCCACTTGTAATAGCTGTAACTTAAATCTCTCCAAAGGTCAATCAGCTGACCTCCGATGTGTCAGTTCTAACCGCTTCAGTGCCTTGCGGTCATCTCTGACTTTGTGTTCACCTCCAACTCTGTTTTTTGTCCAAATGGGTCGAATGGCGGATTATTTGTGCGGTCAAAATTATCGACGAATTACATAAGATTATGGCTTCTGTTATCGCAACGGTTAAACGGGTCTTTTATGACGGAATTGCTAACAGAAAAAAGGTAAATTTATGGCTACGGTAGGTTTAGAGAGAGTTGGCGCATTTTCTCTCCTAAATTTAACTTACATACGAAAAATAACTACATACAATAGTAATTGTTCTCTAAATTTTACATCATATTTAATCAATAGGTGGTCACTAGATTTCTTTTTTAATATTTTAATATCTGTAATGAAAGAGCTTACAGGACTGGCCGAGGTAGGTACAGCCAGAGAGAGAGGGAGAAAGAAATAGAGCAAGAGTAAGCGTTAATAAAATCATGATTGGACATATTCTGTTAACTCTTGCTCGTGCTCTCATATGGTAAGATAGATAGAGAGATTTTCCGATAAGACATTTCTTCAATGCTGTGACATACCCTTTTCCCTTAAGAGAAAGAGAGAAAAAGAGAGAGAGAGAGAGAGAGAGAGAGAGAGAGAGAGAGAGAGAGAGAGAGAGAGAGAGAGAGAGAGAGAGAGAGAGAGAGAGAGAGAGAGAGAGAGAGAGAGAAAGAGAACTTAAAATATAATAATGACTGTAAACCCAGTTAGATGTTTCTAAATAGGTTTCTAAAAAATGCATTTCATACCTCAGAAAAAGAATCCTATCTTTGAAAAAATACATTGTTTCCCCGTTCCCCCCTTTTAACCTTTCAATTGACAGTCAGTTAACAAGAATTCGTTGATATTTTTGAAATCTCCCTTAATACGGTAGCCTTTTAATTTGGACTTAAACGGAGCTTTTTTTTCGTTTCAATCTATAACATACCATTCCAACGATGTTAATATCCCTTTCAATAATTCAAAAGACGGACAGGGTAGTATTAAATTATGCCTATTTTTGGTAAAATGTGAGTGAATCTCCAGTTGAGTCTTCAATTTTCTTATATTTTTACAAGACTAATCTTATACTTTTACACGGTTAGTCTATGTATTTTTTTTCTTTTTATTATATGTAACAAAAAAAACTATAACCAGCTACCTATACCTGCAAATATTAAAGAGTTAAAGGGAAAGGATATGCCACAGCATTGAAGAAATGGCTTATCGGAAATTACTTTTACCCATGAAATGATTATTTATCTCAATAGAGATCATTTATCTCAAAGTACAGAAAAGCTACTTGTACCTTTGCATTAAATTCTATAATCTACTCCCTACAAAATTTAAACAGCTGGAGGACATAAAATAAAAAAAAACATCAAGGACATGGCCGAATTTGAGGGCCATGATGTTTCAAATATTGTGCCCATTTAAATTACTTAAAAAGGTAGAGCCTTATTGTCTGATTATTTTATATGGTCTTATATCTGTACTTTTAGTTTAAAATGCATAACGTAGATTTAATTTGGTTATTTAACTTTTTACTGACAATTTCAATATTACGTTGAATAATTTTGCTACGTATCTTTTCGAACTACTAACTACTTCAAATATTAGGCTTCTATTTTGATTATTTATATTTATAGTTTTATAATCTAGTAGTTAATTCTTGACGACCTATGTATGTTCAGTAAAAAGTAGTAACGAGACTTACTACCTAACCGAATTATTTTGACAAGTCCAAGGCGGTCTTTAGCCGTCAATTGGACACGACGGAAATGTAATGTAATGTAGAATAATGTGGGATCTCCCTCTAATTTACCTCAATAGAATTTAGTTCTTAATAATTTTATTAGGAAGAATACGCATTTGGAAATATATGCCTTTTCTTTTTTATATGCGGATTTGGAACTTTTTAATTATTTTATTATGGCATTGGAAAAATATTTTATTTTCTCCCAAAAATATGGAACTGATCCTGTCTCAGATATTTCATTTCGGATCTTTTTAAAAAAATGGTATTCAATGAACATTTCAAAGTTTAAATATCTTAAGATTTGTTACTGTTTAGTTTCTTTATGATTTAATATAATTTTATTGTAATTTTATAATGCCATTTGCTAGATATTGTAGACGGGGGCTGGTGGAATAGTGATACGAATTATTTCGTTATTACAAACTTAGCAAATAAGTAAAATTGACCATATGTTGCGATAACAGGGAATTATTAGAGACATAATGTACTGCATTCTCAAAAGATACAGTTTACTGGGACGAGCCTTTCTCGAACCTAGCGATCTGCCCAACTTGAAGGTCAGTGATCTACTTGGACTGGTAAAAAGTACTGGGCTACTAGGTGACCACTGACCTAACCACATAGTGGGTAGTTACAAAAGATCTTATAGATCTCGGTGACATCAAGGGCTGGAAACAAGCCCCCCACTCCGTCTACTACTACTACTACTACTGCATTCTTACCATAAATGTAACCCCATAATTCAGACAAATATATTTCAATAAACAAAAAAACTGCTTCTATAGTGATGGTAGAGTGAGTATATTAAGGGTTCTGAAATGACAAAGACATGATTCAGTGCGGTCACGATTGATCAAAATTCTTATTGCTTGTTTTTGGAGAGAAAAACTAAGTTGCCTCAACATGTAAATATATTAAAAAGAATTTAAAATACGACTTCCGTTACAGAAAGTGATCTATTGTATGTATAATTATTTTATTACGGTTTTTTTTTAAATATATTTATAGTTTATGTATATTTCCGCAATATACTAAATCAGACCTTTCATTTAAAACTAAACACGATATATTTATGATAATTTATTGACATTTGGACATTTAGACAACTACATACTTGATGTTTGGACAGGTAAAGTAACCCATGCTACTCGAGATGACATAAAGATTTTAACAAAACCACACACTTCTACATCGGTTTAAGCGTCTAAAAATTATGGTGGAATAAAGAAACTGAAAACATACATAGCTGAACCCTGAACATATTACAATCCTTTTTTGCCCGGCAGTCGTGTAAAAATGCGATACACTGCGACCAGAAGGGAATCCTAAATTAATTATAACGACAGAGTAGTCTTGAATTATGTCTACGTACTGTAAAATAATAGCGAATTTTCTTACGAGTCTTTAATTTCTGATATGCTTTTTAAACTAATTTTAAGAACTACGTCAACCACCGTATCTATATCTACTCGCATAGCAAGGCAGCTCTTATGGATCTAGCCTCGAATACTATTAATTCATAGCTAGTGCAAAACTGCGTATCACTACTGAATTCCCTGGGTGAAAAGAACAGGGTAATTCTAAGATGGGTTCCCGGCCATGCAGGAATCGAGGGAAATGAAAAAGACGACGAACTTGCTAAGACGGGAGCAAAGGGAACGTTATACGGCCCTGAACCTTGCTGTGGCGTGCCAAAAAGCCTTCAAACCTAATTATCAAACAAATATGTTTAGAACAATCCGTCAACCACTGGAAAAACACGCCAGGGTTGAATCAATCCAAAGCGCTAATTAAGGCCTAGGACCCTAAGACGGCCCTTGAGGCCTTATCGCTAAATAGGAACAATCTACGCATACTGGTGAGGGCGCTCACGGGGCATTGTGGCCTGAACAAACACATGTTTAACCTCAAGCTCCGAGACACAAAAATGTGCAAGTTCTGCCAAGGGGCAGAGGAAACTGCCCTGCACCTCATGTGCAAGTGTGGCCCGCTGATGCGTAAAAGATACACCCACTTGGTCATTACCTCCAACCTGAGGAGGTAAAACAATCTGGCGCCAAAAGCCTGTTGCGGTTCTTAAATGACACGACGCTTAGCGCAGAACTATAGTAGGTGGCGAACACAATAGATCAGCAATGGTTGCAGTGTTACAAGGCTCATAAAGACCTTAGAAAAGCCCCACAAAAAAAAAAACAATTTTATGCATTCAGAGACATATATTGGTGGTAGAATAAGTATATTGAAAGTTCTGAAATTAATACGACATGATTCTATCCTCAATATCGTCGTCTAGCCGTAGTTCATAGGTCTTTTTCGTTTTTTTTCTACTATGTAATGTGAAATTTCACGATGGGCGAGTTTACTGTCATACGACAATATCTTAAAACCAATACTACTATAAAGATTGTATCCTTCTTCTTAAAGTGCCATCTCCTATCAGAGGTTAACGGTTATTATCGCCACTTGGGCCCGTGATGTTGCGGTGCGATACAACTCGGTGGTGCTTGAGTCGAACCATTCAACGAGGATTTGTAGCCAGTGAGTTCTTCTTTGGCCAGGCCTTCGGCGGCCTTTTATCTTTCCTTGCAGGATTAATTAGAGAAGGTGGTATTTGTTACCAAGCATTTTGTGGCCCATGTATTGTAATTTCCTTCTCTTTATGGTCTTCAGTAATTCCAATACTTTATGCATTTTTTGCAGCACCGTTTCATTTGTGACTATCCGACCAGGATATTTTTAGTATTCTCCTGTAAATCCATATTTCGAAAGCTTCTAACCCTTTATACAAAGTCTGGGTTAGTGTCCACGTTTCCACTCCGTACTGAAAATATATCACACCGCATCAGGCGGCATCTAGTGGAGAGTTTGAGACTACGGTTGCAGAAGAGTTGGCTCATTTTGATAAACGCAGCAGACAGAGTGTATATGTATGAGTGCAACTAGCGGAGTAAATGGGCCCTTGCTGAGTTGGCCACGAAGACCCATTCTGTTCAGGGTTGGTCACACTCACGGGTCAACACCTATCCGACGGCCTCCACGCATGAAGTGCAAGCCTGGGTAGGACTCTGGTCTTATGGTTAGTTTCTCCTGGAAATCAACCTTCTGGCGCTCCTGGACGGTCTGCTCACCGTGCGGCATAAGCCAATCGATTGCGCACTCTGACTAACAGTCGGGGGAGTCTGGAAGCAGTACTGTTTCCTATAGAGCGGGGGTGGTTGCGGACCTTACGGCGACTGCTCTTGAAACGACCATCGGCTACCCGATCCTGGGTGAACAGCCTGGCAAAGGATGCCGTGGTCCGTAATAGATTCGGTATACACCGTTTCACCGCTTCGTAAGGGAGAGGACCGCGCAAGCGACCTCGGACTCGTAACCAATCGAGAGACTGGAGTAATCTGGTCGCAATTGCAAGTAAGGGCGTGAGTGTAAGCCCGCTAGGTATCTCGCGGTTAAGGAGTTGGCCTCTTACGGGTTTGAGGCGGAGCTAGACGGTGGACTGTTTTTGTCCTAAGTCTTCTGCGCTCACTCCAGGGAGATAGAACGACTAATCGTTAAAACTTCCTGAGGTGACGGGCTCGCCCGCTGTAGTCGACAACTCTAGTTGAGTGCAACTAACATGTGTGTCTTCTTATTGCATTCGATCGATAACATTGAAATACGATTCCTTTAACTTTATTCCGACGGAAAAAGTGACCTATCCGGAAATAAAACCCGAAATCTTACAATGTAAAATCAGGCGACCTAACCCCTTTGCCAACGAGCCGTGTGATCCGAGCGGTCCTAATTCTACCCCTCAAACGTCATTCAAACATATTTCTAGCGAAACGCCATCTCTCTTGAATCGCACCGTACATTTCACAATGGTTCGATGACACTAAACAAACTGCCGGCGCCTATTTGGTCAATACGAAAAAAATATTGAGTCACAGCAATCGGCTAATCGTCTAAATGAACCATTAGAATCCTTAATTCTGATTCTAAAAATAGCCATACTTTGATTTATATTTTGATTTAAGGATCAAACGATTTCATCATATGGACACTAGGAAATTTCATACACAGGCTCTCCTGTTACTATTTTTATCAGAGGAACTACTCAACAAACTTGAACGTTTGCAAAATGTATGCATACGACTCATTTTCGGTCTACGAAAGTATGATCACGTGTCCGAATATTTATTGATTTATTTATATATTTAATCTTCGGGAAACCTACAACGCTCCATTAATTATAACTAATTTTGGACAGTAACTCAAATTTAGGAATAATTCAGAACCGGCGACCAACGAGACAAGTTTTAGAAAATAGCTCAATAATACCCAGAAGGAAAACATCATTTGGACAAAGACATTACTCTTTCATTGCGCCGAGATTTTACAATCTGATCAATATGGAAATAAAAATGAACTTGACATTTAGGGAATTCAAAAATAAACTAAAGAAATGGTTATCGAATCATGACAGACTAACCATACATCAAATGTTAGAAATAATAGTATAATAAAACTTAGGTGCACAAATTATTAACATATTTTTAAACATATATGTTAAGTATATTTTAACATTGAACTAACTACCAAAAATTATTTGACTTTGACAATGAAGTATACTTTTTAGACTAGGTAATTTTATATTAATAAATATTAATGACCGTTTCTTCCTTTTCTCACATATAACTTTATTTATTTTATTTAATCGAATTTTATATGATATTTATTGCCGATTAAATAATGGAATTGCATTTTATTTATTATATTATCTTTTAATATTTTTTTATTATTATTTTTTTTTTATTTTATTCTGAAGACCACATTTTAGGGCAATTTAGTGTCATTAGCTTTTTACTAAAACTTGTATATTTGTAAGCAACCAAGCAATCAAGCAAACTTGATTGTAATATTGGAGTCCTGTCCACCCTAGAACGGGCTAGTCCCAGTTGGGTGAGAGAAACAAATAAGCAAAAGGTTAAGGTTTTGCCATTCGGTTCCTGTTATTTTTATAAGCTAATCAATGTTTCATAGTAATTAATTCTTAAATAAATAAATAAAATAAATAAATTATCATACTACAATGTTTTGTTGGCCAATGAACTGTTTTCTACAGTATTGTCTTATAAAATCGAGTACTATCGCGGTTGTTTGACATTATAAATAGGATATAAACGAATTTACCGCTTGAAATTTGTAGCACCCGATGTTCCGGTGACGTTGCAGCCGCCGTTGTCCAGGGTAGACTGAAAGAGCTTTCAATTCGTTGTTTTGCGGGTAGGCCGCATACCGCTGCCGCCACTGCGTAGGTTATAACGGTGGTGGGGGCGCGAATTTCGAAAATCCGTCTTACACAAAACACACACTGGGCTCGATTGCGTTTCTTCGTCAACTAAAATCGGAAATTAGTCCGTGTGAACGAGACAGGGCAATACGCCAGAGCGAAGTGTGAGATGACGGTTGTCACTTTTTCGCATTAAAACTGCCCGCCAAGGTCAAATCTTACACCGCACGAAATATGCTCGAATTTATTCGGACGAGTATAAGTTCGGCAGGTAGTATTTATCGACGATCGTTCGTTTCATATACCGCTCTAACTTATTGCTCTGTCTCGTTCGCTTGGACTAATTTTAGTTTTAGTTCACAAAGAAACGCAATCGGGCCCACTGTATCCCCTGTCTTACGTCGTCGCGCTCGGCGTTCGGCGGCGGGAACATTTCCAGAAGAGGATTCCACGTAGAAGAGAGTTTAAAACCGTCGCCTCTATTGAAGTTCGGGGTTCTTCTTATTTCAATGGCTTCCCGGATCATGCGAGGAACAATTCTACTTTCCTCTCCTGCCGCATAACGCCGAACGCAAGAACGTAAGACAGGATACAGTGAGTGTTGTGTGCAAGACGGATTTTCGAAACTCGCGCGCTCCGAGTTTGGCCCCTCACCACCGTTGTAGCCTACGCAGTGGCGGTAGCGGTATGCGGCCTACCCGCAAAACAACGGATTGACAGCTCTTTCAGTCTACTCTGAACAACGGCGGCTGCAACGTCACCGAAACGTCGGGTGCTACAAATTTCACGCGGTAAATTCATTTATATCCTATTTATAGTATTGTATTACATTATTTACCAAAATTGAACAAATGCAAAATTTATCAAAATAGTAGGTACTGAATTAAATTAAATAAAATTACTATCAAACTAAGTACAGTGAATTAAGAGCCGGGCAAAATATGCAATGGTCCACGATAGATTAAAACTGAATCACCGCTGAATATACGCCCGCAAGCGACTTCGAACCCCTAACCAGTCGAACGGTTGGAGGTATCCTGATGATTAATTCCAGACAAAGATATCCTTCCAAACTAGTGATCAGTGAGCAAATGAAAAGCCTTGGAGAGGACCAATTTAAAAAGATAATTATACATAATTTGGTAAGAAACCCAATTTATGGTATAAGGGAGTTTGAAAATTCTGAGTTTATTTTCCATGTTGATGATTAATGAAATGCGTAAAGTTTTAAACATAATGGTATTATGATAGCTGACATTCTAATTTTCATATAATTAAATTCATTTAAAAAAAAAAATACGAAGGCATATTGCTGGATTGGCAATAAAATATATATTTTTTGATTATTCTACATAGAATTTGCATTTCTATTTTAATATATTAGTCTCCCTGACTCATCACATTAGCATATTTTGATTATTTGTATGTAGGTAATATTGAATATAATATTACAGCCATGACAACTATCACGATAGTTATGTTTATAATAATGAAATTTTTAGCATTTAATTTTGTGACGCATCCAAGTGTAGGAATGCCTATCTACTGGAGTAGTTGATTGTATTGTATTGTATTGTATTGTATCATGGGGCGAGGCTGCCCGCTGGGTACTTTTACCGGTGCATAGGCGTAAGGTGTTAGCCTCAGTCGGGCATGTTGGCTTAACTAGACAGTAGATTTGTATTGTCTCTAAGTCGCTCACTTCACGCTCACCTCACGGGAGATACGAGTAGAAATATCACTATCGTTAAAACTTCCTGAGGTGAAGGACTCGCCCATTGTAGTTGATAACCCTAGTCGTTTCGAGCAGCGGGGAGGGGAGCTAATGAGCCCAGTGCAGTTAAGCCACAAAAACCTATGTGTTAGGGTCAGCTCAACTCACAGATCAACACCCATCCGGTAGCCTCCAAGCAGAAGTGTAAGCCCAACTACAGTTGTCAACTACAATGGGCGAGCCCGTCACCTCAGGAAGTTTTAACGATTAGTCGTTCTATCTCCCTGGAGTGAGCGCAGAAAACTTGGACAAAACAGTCCACCGTCAAGCTCCGCCACAAACCCGTAAGAGGCCAACGCCTTAACCGCGAGATAGCCAGGAGTTTTACCCAGCAGGCTTACACTCACGTCCTTACTTCCAATTGCGACCAGATTACTCCAGTCTCTCGATTGGTTATGAGTTCGAGGTCTCTTGCGCGGTCCTCTCCCAAGCGAAGCGGTGAAAGGGTGTATACCGAATCTATCGCGGACTACGGCATCCTTTGCCCGGCTGTTCACCCAGGATCGGGTAGCCGATGGTCGTTTCAAGAGCAGTCGCCGTAAGGCCCGCAACCACCCCCGCTCTATAGGAAACAGTACTGCTTCCAGACTCCCTCGACTGTTAGTCAGAGTGTTGTGTTTCTTTATAATGTTTCTTTTATTATTATTTTTCCTTCTATTTTTATTCTGTGTTTGCAGGCATTCCAATGTTAAAGTTTTTGAATTGTAAATTTCGCTTGTATGCAATTGTTCGCTTGGGGGGGTACGCTTGTTCAATGGTACGGTGGGGGGGGGGGGTGGCTACCTTTCTTTACCCCCCGCGCGTATACCCTTATGGTACGCGCGGGGTGTCGTTGCATGACATCCCGGGCAAATAAGACGACCACCGTCGTAATAACTGCCCGGGCGGTGGGTGGGTTCTCCACCCTCACCTGCCGCCTTGAAACCACTAAACTGTTAGTCAGAGTGCGTAATCGATTGGCAATGCCGCACGGAGCGCAGACCATCCAGGAGCGCCAGAAGGTTGATTCCTAGGGGAAACCCTAAGGCCAGAATCTACCCAGGCTCCCAATTCATGCGTGGAGGCCGTCGGATGGGTGTTGACCCGTGAGTGTGACCAACCCTGAACAGAATCGGTCTTCGTGGCCAACTCAGCGAGGGCCTCTTAGCTCCCTAAAAAGTGTAAGCCCAGGTAGGACCCTGTGCCTGCAGGCCAGTTCCCTCGGGAATCGTACTTCGGGCGCTCCTGGACGGTTAGCGCACTGTACGGCGTCAGCCAATCGACTGTGTTTTCCGACTGATATACGAGGGCGCCTGGAAACGGCTTTGTTTCCTATAGAGCGGAGGTAGTTGTTAACCTTGTGGCAGCCCCTCTTGAAACGACCATTCGGCTACCCGATACTGAGTGAACAGCCGGGCAAAGGACGTCGTGGTCCGCGATAGATTCGGTAGACATCGAATCACCGCTACACAAGGGAGAGGACCGTGCAAGCGACCTCGAACCCGCAACCGAGAAATCTGGCTGTAACTGAAAGTCAGCGCGCGAGTGTCGGCCCTCTGGGTGCAAACCCTGTTTTTTCGCGGTAAGGCGTTGGTTTCTCACGGGCGACTGGCGTAACTAGACAGTAGACTGTTTAGTCCTAAGTCAGTCACTCACGGGAGATATAACGGTCGTTATCATTAAAACTTCCTGAGGTGACGATGTAGTCGACACCTCTAAGTGTTCCGAGATACAAATAGCCAGAATAGTCACCAATCTTCTCAACTGAAAGAGCACTTGAAGAAGTAGAAGCTGCTTAGTGTGGGTTCAAATGAGTGACGGTCTGGGATTAATAAGGAACTTGTCTTTCAAAGAGACATGAGAGTATTGTTTCTACATATTTGTCACCTACTCACTCCTTGGCTGCAAAATCAAAGGTCACTCTAAGTACTTAAGAAGTGGGTCAATATACTCGCGAACGCTCGGAGATAACTGCTATGCGCTTGAGGTGAGAGGACGACCTTAAGCGTCCTTGCAGAAACGACTCAACAATTGCTACAAGATTTTATAGCGGGTGCATCCGATATACGCGGTGCATCCGATTACCAACGCCAAAGAATCTGCTTATTCTTCTTTTTCATTCGGCCGATGCTAAACGTAGACGACCTTCACATCAACGTAGACAGATGCGTGTAATGAGACATATAGTATACCAGATTACCAGATAAATTGCTTACGATTGCCATGCTCGGTACATTGTCTAAAATCACGAGACTAACCATACATGAAATGTTAGAAATTATCTATATATATATATATATATATATATATATATATATATATATATATATATATATATATATATATATATATATATATATATATATATATATATATATATATATATATATATATATATATATATATATATATATATATATATATATATATATATATATATATATATATATATATATATATATATATATATATATATATATATATATATATATATATATATATATATATATATATATATATATATATATATATATATATATATATATATATATATATATATATATATATATATATATATATATATATATATATATATATATATATATATATATATATATATATATATATATATATATATATATATATATATATATATATATATATATATATATATATAGTAGTAGTAGTAGTAGATGGAGTGGGGGGCTTGTTTCCAGCCCTTGATGTCACCTAGATCTGTAAGGTCTTTTGTAACTACCCACTGTGTGGTTAGGTCAATTGTCAGCTAGTAGCCCGGTACTTCTTACCAGACTAAGTAGGTCACTGACCTTCAAGTTGGGCAGATCGCTGGGTTCGAGAAAGGCTCGTCCCAGTAAACTGTGTCTTTTGGCGGCGAGCCCTGGACAGCGGCCAACAATGTGTATGCTGTCTTCAGGTTCCTCGCCACATATTCGGCAATCCTTGCTCTCAGTCAAGCCAAGGTTGAATAGATGAGGGTCGTGTGTCCGGTGAGGAGACCGACAGTGGTTCTAAGGTTCTTCTTGCTCATGTCAAGTAGGGCCTTGGTTTTCTTCTGTAGTGGTTGCTCCATCATGGCTTTTGCCTGGCGACATCCCTGACTCTGTTTCCAGGAAGCCCGATGTTCCTGCTCCAAGCAGTCCCTGATGATTTTCTTACCTGTAGCGAAGGGGACCCCTACAGCTGGCTCCACTGGGCAATCCAGTGTGCCCAGTTTTGCCAGTCTGTCGGCCTCTTCGTTTCCGGGTATGCCTTGGTGACCCGGTATCCATATTAGGGTGATTTTGTTGGATTTTCCCAATTTGTTGAGCTCCTGCATGCAGTCCCAGACCACAGAAGATTCTGTGGTGGCTTTAGCCAGAGCGTCCAGTGCTGCTCTGCTGTCAGAGCAGATGAGGATTTGTCTGTTTTTTACCTCAAGTCGACTTTGTAGTTTTATGCATTCCAATATGGCAAGTACCTCGGCTTGGAAAACCGTAGCGTATTGTCCAAGGGGGATGCTGATTCTGTGGTTGGTTTTGGGTCCGTACACGCCTGCCCCAAAACGTCCATTTGTTCCTGAGCCGTCGGTGAACCAGGCGTCTGCGTTGTGGCTTTGAAGCCACTGCGGATTTTTCCATTCTTCCCTGGTGGGGATTAGGATTTTATAGGATTTCTCTACCGAAATTTTTTTCCGTAGTCGATCCTGGGTCAGAGTGAATGGGCTTTTGTGGAGGAGGTTTAGCTCAGGATGATTGTGCCCTCCACGCTTCCACTCGCCCAAACACTTCAGTCTGTATGCTGTAAGTCTGGCGGAGTGGATGATGAGCTTGTCCAGAGGCGGGCAGCAGAGTGCCACCTCTAATCCCGCTGTTGGGGTGGTCTTCATGACGCCAGTTGCAGCCCTCAGGTAGTTACCTTGAAGGCTTTTAAGCATTTTTACTGTCTCAAGCTTTTTCACCCTGGACCACCAGACTATTGCAGCATAGGTTAGTCTAGGCAGCAGTACTGCCCTGTAGAGCCATAAGGCGACCCTGGGTTTGAACCCCCAGGTTTTTCCCATGACTCTTTTGCACGTCCACAACGAGGCATAGAAGGTTGTTCTCTTGCGCTCGAGGTGGTGCTTCCAATTGAGCTTTGGGTCTAGATAGACTCCAAGGTATTTAACTACTGTAGCGTACTCTATCTCCTTATCCCAGAGCTTGAGACACTCAACGGGTTCGGGTTTGTATTTTCCGGTGAAAATCATGGCCTTAGTCTTGCTTGGATTAGCGGATAGACCTCTGGCCTGGCACCAGTCTTGGGTGGTCTTAAGTGCTTTGTCCATGAGCTCCTTAAGTATTGATAGGAAGTTTCCTCTGACTACTATGGCCACGTCATCAGCGTAGCCGTAGACAGAGAGGCCTAGGTTTTGTAGATCTATTAGGAGTTCGTCTACAACGATGCTCCACAAGAGGGGGGAGATGACTCCACCCTGTGGACAGCCCTTAGCAGGGATTCCCGTGATGGAGGTGTCGCCTTGATAGACGGTCAGATTCCTATTTGATAGCATACTCAATGTCCAGTCAATAATGGTCTCTGGTATTCCTCGTCTGTGCATAGCGTTTTTTATAGTTGCATATGATGTGGTGTCAAATGCTCCTTCGATGTCCAGGAATACTCCCAGAGCGTAACCTTTCGCCGCTAACTGTGTCTCTATTGTGCTCACCAGGTGATGTAGGGCAGTGTCCGTAGATCTGCCCTCCCTATAGGCATACTGAGCATCAGCAAGCGGTTGAAGAGCTAGGTGGTTGTTTTTCAAGTAGCCGTCAACTAGTCTCTCCAGTGATTTCAGGAGAAAGGAGGTGAGGCTAATGGGTCTGTAGTCTTTGGCAAAGATGTGGCCGTTCCTGCCTGCCTTTGGAATGAACGTGACTCTTGCGCTGCTCCAGGCATGAGGGACGTGTCTGAGGGCTATGCTCGCTCTGAGTACCTTTGTTAGAGGGCCCAGCAGCTGGCTTAACCCTTTTTGTAGTAGGACTGGGTATATTCCATCCGGTCCAGGTGATTTGTAGGGGTCGAAGGTGCTCACGGCCCATTCTACTGCTTTTGGATTAACTATCTTGGCTGCAAGGGCCCACTCCCTGGGCTTGTGGAGCCTCTTGGAGTTCTCCCCTGCGGCAATTGGGTGTGAGGATTCCTGGAAGCCCGGAAAGTGTGTTTCCATTAGGAGCTTCAAGGTTTCCTTGGTGTCGCTTGTGTGTCCCCCCTCTGGTCGTTTAAGGCATCCCAGCTGGGGGCGGTTGTTAGAGCTGAGGATCTTGTTGAGCCTGGAGGCTTCGGAAGCTGTTTCCACGCTCTCACAAAAGTCCCTCCAGCTTCTTCGTTTGGCTTTAACAATGGCCTTGTTGTATTCGTTTCGGGCGTTTTTGTATTCCTCCCAAAGATGTTGCGAGTTAGTGTTGTGATTTCTCGCCCTATTGAAGCACCTTCTCAGCGTAAGCCTGAGCTTGGTCAGCTCTGGGTTCCACCAAGGGACCTTTTTTGAGAGGTTTTTTTGTTTCAAAGGGCAATTCTGCTCGTAGGCGTCTATAACGGCATTAGACAGTGATAGTGCAGCTGTTTCTAGTTGCTCTTTGGTGTGGAATCGATTCGGAACCGTGGTGAGCTTGATAGCCAGGTCCCTATCGAATCCTTCCCAGTTGGTATTTCTAGGGTTGCGAGCCCACTGAATTTCCAATGAGTGCCGAAGCGTTAGATGGATCTGCCTATGGTCCGAGCCTGAGGGTTCATCTGAGACCCTCCAGTCTTGAACCAGGTCGGCCACTTCTTTTGTGCAGATAGTTATGTCCAGTACCTCCTGTCTTCTTGAGTCTATGAAGGTAGGTTCTGTTCCTCTGTTGAGGATGGTGAGTTCATTGCCTAGGATAAAGTCATGCAGGCTTACCCCCCTCGGGTTTATGTTGGAACTACCCCAGCACACGTGGTGGGAGTTCGCATCGCAACCCAGAAGGAGTTGGAGCCCGCGTTGTTTCGCATATGTCACTAGGTTGGTTATATCTTCTTGCGGTGGCAGGTCAGTGGAGTCATAAGGCATGTATGCTGACCCAATGAGTAGATCCACCGTTCTGTCTCCTGTCAAGTTGATTTTTGTTAAAACGACCGTTAGGTCATCGCCGCTGAGTTGTGGCAGAAAAGTGGCTGTGACGCCCTTAGTGACCACGCAGGTCCTGAGTTTCCGAGTCGGTTGGGCCTTATGAATGGTTCCGCAACCTCCTAATCCACTTATAGTATCCCTAACAATCCAAGGTTCTTGGATTAGTGATATATATATATATATATATATATATATATATATATATATATATATATATATATATATATATATATATATATATATATATATATATATATATATATATATATATATATATATATATATATATATATATATATATATATATATATATATATATATATATATATATATATATATATATATATATATATATATATATATATATATATATATATATATATATATATATATATATATATATATGTATATATATATATATATATATATATATATATATATATATATATATATATAAAGATATATATATATATATATATATATATATATATATATATATATATATATATATATATATATATATATATATATATATATATATATATATATATATATATATATATATATATATATATAAAGATATATATATATATATATATATATATATATATATATATATATATATATATATATATATATATATATATATATATATATATATATATATATATATATATATATATATATATATATATTATATATATATATATATATATATATATATATATATATATATATATATATATATATATATATATATATATATATATATATATATATATATATATATATATATATATATATATATATATATATATATATATATATATATATATATATATATATATATATATATATATATATATATATATGATATGGTTTGTAAAGAAATCCGTTTATAGGATGATGTTTTTATTTAAAATAAAATTAGTAAAAGCTACTTAGAAAGTAGCGAAGGAAATCCCAGCTTGTATTGGGAAATGCTTATGTTTGAATGAAATATACTTACGGATGTGCACGACTTTCGACGGTGCAATGTAAGTTTAAAGGTCCTTTTGCAGTCGACTAACGATCACTATTAATCCATATATCTCATAAATAGGGCTTATCCTTATGCAACACAAAATGCCTTCAATTGAGACGAATTAAGCGAAAAAATAAAAAAATAAACTATTGATCACTTCGGCAAAGCCGTTTTATAAATGAAAGTGACATTACGAAATAATTCAAATTTTGAAAGCTACCAACATTTAAAATATGATACAATTGGCTGAGTTTGTTATCAACGAGCCATTAAATCGAAATAATAATAAAAAACCTCCATATGCTCAATGAAATGAAAGAAGAAACTTCAGTCTTAATTTCTGGCAGAGAAGTTTATAATAAAGATTGTATAATGTTATCAAAATAGGGTAAACCTATATAAAATTGTATAATATTTACAAAATAGAAAGAAACATTGTAAAAAACAGTATAATATTGTTATATTTGATATGGTTTGTAAAGAAATCCGTTTATAGGATGATGTTTTTATTTAAAATAAAATTAGTAAAAGCTACTTAAAAAGTAGCGTAGGAAATCCCAGCTTGTATTGAGAAATGCTTATGTTTGAATGAGATATACTTACGGATGTGCACGACTTTCGACGGTGCAATGTAAGTTTAAAGGTCCTTTTGCAGTCGACTAACGATCACTATTCATCCATATATCTCATAAATAGGGCTTATCCTTATGCAACACAAAATGCCTTCAATTGAGACGAATTAAGCGAAAAAATAAAAAATTAAACTATTGATCATTGCGGCAAATATATATATATATATATATATATATATATATATATATATATATATATATATATATATATATATATATATATATATATATAAAATTAGTAAAAGCTACTTGAATAGCAGCGAAGGAAATCCCAGCTTGGATTGGCATACGCTTATGTTTGAATGAGATATACTTACGGATGTGCACGACTTTCGACTGTGCATGTTAGTTTATGGGTCCCTTTACCGTCGACGAACGATCACTCATCATCCATATATCTCAAAAATCGAGCTTTTCCTTTTGCAATACAAAATGCCTCCAATTGAGGCGAATTAAAGCGAAAAAACTAAAATAAAACACTTTGATCCCATCGGCAAATGCCGTTTCATAAATAAAGGATGACGTTTCGAAATAATTCAAAATTTCGAACGTTTCCAACATTTCAAATATGGCATTATTAGGCTGCGTTAGTTATCAACGAGCCATTAAATCGAAATAAAAATAAAAAACCTCCAATGCACAATGAATAATAAAATAATAAAACTTCGGTGCACAAATGTATGTATTTATTTTATTTACATAGACATTCAAATGCATGAGTACAACAGAAAATGAATTTACAATTAAGAAAATGCCGTTGTATGCTTCTAAAGTTATATACATCTGTCTGAGCCCAGGTTACATAGCGCAAACATTAAACGCAAATGTTTATCTTTCTATTATGTTAAGCAAAGTGCAACCGAGCCCGCCTTGCTAGGCACCCCTGTGTTAAGGCAAGCTCACTTCGGGAGTCCCACGAGAGTGCCACGGTTGTGTGAAACAAAAAGTTTTATTTTTTATTTTTAGTATTTTAACCAATTATCTAAACCGCAGACTAAAATCTACAAGTGCGACTCCCCTCTTTTGCCGTATAGAGGAGACCATCGCATCGCATTCATACGAGCTCCGCCCATTTCACTGTAAACTTGCTATTCTATTGCTATTGCAGGTAGGCAGATAGTTTCGTATGTTTTTTAATATATGTATATGTTGATTATATTTTAACCCTTCGGCTACGCAACGATCAAATTTGGTTGCACATCAGAACACCGTTGACTACGTAACGCCCAATATCGGCGGCTTGCTCCCGGAGCGGACAGTAATATTATTTTCTAATTCGAACGCATCCTAAAATCCATACCAAATATGTCATTATTACCATAGATACAAAGACGGCCGCTAGAATAATTTCGCGCGTCATTACGCGGATATTTCTTATAAAATTCCATTGTCAAACATCATCTTTTTTTTTTTCGAGAAATCATCAAAATTTTCATTGGTTTTTATGAGCTAATATCTAAATATTTTTGTATGAAAATAAGCAAAACTAAATATTACTTTCGATAGAAAATCTAATAAAGATCACGATCATTTACAATTTCTAAATAGGATTCCGTATTTTTTCGTAAGACAAGTACAAGTTAGAAATTCCGAGTTTTTTTCACTTTTTCGACTTTCTCATATTTATTCATAATTATCTAATTGTTTTATAAAATGAGATTTCAATATTCTGTATACGAAATTTCAATGCGATCATTGCACAGTTAATATTTTTATGATTACTGTGGTAGTTCTATAGTTATAGTACTTTTTGTCGAGCGCGGCGATATTGCAAGAAATTCCAATAAATTGCCGCGGTCCGCCATGAAATTATGCCGCTACTCGAAAAGGTTAACATCTAGGTAATTACCAAAAAATATTTAACTTTGTTGTTATATATTGTTTTGCTATGAATAGTACTTTTTTTGACTAGGTAGTTTATATTAAATTTTATATTACTAAACATATATTAAATATAAACGACTTTTCATTCTTTTTCTTATTTATAAATTTATTTTTCTCTTTACTTTAGTTTTATGTCAATTCTGTTTATCACACTTTATTTAATGGAATGTTATGTTTCATTAAATGCCGATTATATAATGAAATTGCGTTTGTTTTTTTGTTGAGGACTATGGTCCTCAAAATATGTTTTAGGGCAATTTAGTTTTATGCGCATTTTACTATTTTTTTTTTCATAATTTATTGTAATATTGGGCCTAAACGCGTTTCTTTGTGAACTAAAACTGAAATAAGTTCAAGCGAACGAGATAGAGCACAGTACATTAAAGCGGAATATGAAACGAACGATCGTCAATAAAAGCTACCTGTCGAACTTATACTCGTCCGAAAAAATTTGAACACATTTCATGCGATGTTAGAATCAGATGCTTTTATCTTTGGCGGGTAGTTTTAATGCGAAAAATGACAACAGTTCATTACACATTCCGCTCTAGCGTTCACAAAAGTAATTTCCGAATTTAGTCCACGAAGAGACGCAATCGAGCCCATTATAGTCTTGTCCACCCTAGAACGGGCTAGTCCCAGTTAGGTGACAGAATCAAATAAACAAGAGGTTAAGGTTTTGACATTCGGTTCCTGTTATTTTTGTTAGCAAAGCAGTGTTTTATAGTAATATTTTTTAAAATAAATAAATAAATAAATAGTAAAGGTCGTAAAGAAAAGACTTGTCAGATATCTGAAAGATAACAATATTCTTTCAGTTAATACTGGATAACAGAATTTGGTTTTTTTGTTTGTTGAAGATTGGTAATAGCTGACTCTTACAGAATTGTCAACGTTGATTTCAAATATTTAAATGGATTCTTTCAATATTTTTTTTTTCGAATTACCTTTTTTTGCACGATTGCCTTGTCAACTTTTTTGTTATTTTTTAAGAGTGAATAAAGATTGGAAGCCTCAATAAGCATGTTTTCTTATACACTAGTCATTCCGACTGGTTTTGGTAAAAATAAGTATATTAAAATAGCTGGTAATTCGAGTCTTAATAATGTCAAACAATCGCGACAGTTTTCGTTTTCATAGTTGGGAAAATCTTATTTTTCCAAGACTTCAGGTACTTCCTTGGTATACTTCTCCTTGGGAAAAGCTTGTTTTCCAAAACATTACTTTTCGTAGTTGTTAAGGGTGGTTCCTAATGGTTCCGTGCAGTTTGGGTGTTGGCCAAAAATCTATGTCATCTGGCCTGCCCAACTCACCTTTCAACTCCTATCTGGTAGTTGGCTCCTGGGCGAGGAGCTTACCATGTCAGGGCCGCTGTGAGCTTCTGCCACTGGTGTAATCCTGCGATTAAAAGATCGCGGGATTCGGGGGGTTGTTTCGGCCCGAACTGGGCAGTTAGTGCACCATCCGGTTTGCTAGATGTTGAATGCCCGGCTGGCAAATGATTAGAGGGATCTGGAGACGTACGTTTCTTAAGACAGCGGAGGGTAGTTGTCGACCCTCTAGTAAGTCTTTAACACTTGAATCGATCCGTCGGCCACTCTATTTCGAGGGACCATGGCGGGCAGAGGGCGTCGCAGTTCGCAAAATATTCAAACTGAATAACCGCTTACGTAAGGTAGAGGCCGAGCAAACAACCTCGAAACCATGACCAAAAGCACTGGCTAAATTTATTAGTAAGGGCGTGAGGTTGGCCCACTGTTTTCACAATCCAGTGCCTCGCAGTAAGGCGTCGCGTCGGCTTCTTACGGGCACGTTGGCGGAGCTAGACTGTTGACTCTGTTGTCACTGAGTCACTGTGTAATCACCTTACGGCTGAAAGACGATCTATATCGTAGAAGAGACTGAGGTGTGGGGTTCGCCCGTTGCAGATGCCAGCTCCAAAGTTGTTAAGGGTAATTTTGATATAGAGTTATCAGTCTATTACCATGTTTCATCTAGCTAATTTAAAATAAGGATATATCACAAAATGGCATTACATGTCGGCAAGATGGCATCAGTGCTAATGTCAAATAAAAAGCCGCAATAATTAAAAAAATAATATTGGTATATAACCGTTTGGCAAGTGAAGAGCGAACGCATGTGCTAACTTCGTCGTTGCATGCGCGTTTCTCAACTTATATATGGCTGTGCGCGAGCAGCTCAAACAAACGAGAAGGTCGGCGGATCCGTGCGGCAGCGCAACTAAAAATGGACATGTTTAAAGACGCAAGGGAACAAAGCAACAATGACGGGATGGAGCGCCTGCGAAAGATCACGCTTAGTTTGGTCGCAGTATACCAGACCGTAGCTTCTCTTAGAACAAAATTGAAATCGAAGCGAATACGTCACAAGTCGTAAGGGCTCGGTTATGGTCGCCAGATGTCCGCAACTCGGTCCGAAACGTTCTAAAAAGTCGCCAGCCTTTACCTGCGCGTAACGCTAACCAAAGGCGTTCGTCGAGACTAGACAACAAGGGACGGAGCGGCTGCGATAGATCACGCTTAGTTTGATTATGAACTGTGCCCCTTTTTTTATTTCAAACCAGTTGATAGAAATTCCTACGCTTCAAAATTAACAAAATTACAACATATTATTAAAATATATACCTAAGTTATAAGGTACTAGCTGACCCGTGCCCACTTCGTTGGGCGGTAAAACTTTTTAACTGTTATGAAATTATGAAAGTGGTTCGGTTAGTACTAAGTGCTATGATTTATTTCCTGACTGCCAAAAGATGGGTTATATTTCTACTCCATATGTATGTATGTATTTGCATGCCAATTTGACTATAATACCGTTATTTGTGAGTGTCTTCTTGTGAGTGTCTTATTTGTGAGCGTATTATCTCTTTAACTATTTATGCAGTAAAAGGGAAAAGTCTTTTGTTTTAAACACTTGAGACGAAAAATTTACTTATTTCGATAATAATTCATAATTGAGACACTCACAAATAAGACACTAAGACAATCATAGCACTCAGTACTAACCAAACCACTCTCATAATTTCATCACAAGTAAAAAGTTTTACCGCCCAACGAAGTGGGCACGGGTCAGCTAGTATATTATAAAAGCGACGCATTTTTTTTAAATACCGACGTATTAAAGAAAAAACTACGTCATATTGGAAAATAGCAATTTTAATACCACGGTAATAGTCACTTGGTACAGTCACAATCGAGTGCGGTGGGGGGAGAGTTGGCGGGTGGAGGAGGGTTGAGGGATTTGGCGCGTGGGGGGAGTGGTTGTCTGCTTGCCGGGAAAGTCTTGGGGTGACACAACCGAGTTTTTTTATTTATTTAGGTAAAGTAACAGCATGGACTTATAATTCGATACTGAATTAGATTCAGATAGTTAAGGTAATTAGATACAGATAGTTAAGGTTGAATGAGATACAGATAGTTAAGGTAATTTATAACAGTCGGGATGACATAACGATTTTAACCCATATATGCCCAGAACTATTTTGGGATTTCGATTTTGGTTATTTTCAGATATGTTTATGTTGATAAGTCTTTATAACAGCGTTGACTAGTTTAGTATATATATATTTTTTTGGTAACTAGACATTTTAGCGGTGTTCGACAACGAAACAATGGGCAAATATCCTACATTAGTTATAGGTAATTCAAACAAAGATGTTATAATGAGTTTAATATTTATTATTATTTTCACATGCATATTAAAAAATACTAATGAAATGCAGAGAAACATTTAGAATCTAAATTTACTTTTCACTTTTTACAAAAAGTGACTGTTAGGCTTTTGCAATAGGCACATCCAGTTTACTTGGTATCCTACTAATCATGTGCTCGGTATTATGCTTTATTACTGATGTAGATAGGACATTCGTAGATACCCGTCTGCAAGGTCCCGGGTGCTGTTTATCATTGCCATACTTTTGAACTAAGGTTCGGGCAATACTACGTCGAAACTCCAGCGTATCTATATCCTTGGAAAAATAAATTAATAGTTTAAAAAAAAACACTAAAAACACGCTTTTATAAATGATCTTAAATCGTGGTCAAAGTTCATTACAAGACCTTTCTAACAAGTCCAACCACGGCTATGATACGATGTTCCATCATGGAATGCCAGTGCCTATCTTCCGGCTTCATCATCCGACCTTGAAACCTAATCGTGGTCAAAGTTCATTCCAAGACTTTTCTAACAAGTCCAAACACAGCTATGATACAATGTTCCATCATGAAGTTCCAGTTCATATTTTCCGACTCCATCATCAGATCAGTTCGAAAGTACCATATTATTGTATTGTCATCAGAACTACATACAGCTGCCAATTTTCATTACGCTACGATCTTTGGAAGATGGTTAAATTAGTTACCTTAGATTCCATTACATAGTTACATACAGGTCGACCTAATAAAAGCGTGTTAATTACGATCTAGCAGGGTAGCATTGTTGATTATAATTACCGGTTCTTTTACAAAAGTACTACTTCTTGTTTCGTTTTCGAATGACTGGACATATTATATAGATTAATAATATGACACACTCCTAAATCAGTTTAATCGTTTAGAAGTTATGGTGGAATAAAAAGACGGAAAACATACATATATGAAATCTGAACAAATTACACTCATATTTTGTTGAGCGGTCGTGTCATTAGTTGGAACCTAGAAGGTGTGTGTTAGCTGGCTGTGCTCTGGCTTGTGCGTTGTCTACACTGGTGCTCGATTGCGTTTCTTCGTAAACTAAAATCGGAAATTAGTCCGTTTGAACGAGACAGGGCAATACGTTAGAGCGGAATGTGAGATGATCGGTTGTCACTGCCCGTAAAGGCCTTACACCGCACGAAATATGCTCGAATTTATTCGGACGAGCGTAAGTTCAACAGGTAGTATTTATCGACGATCGTTCGTTTCATATTCCGCTCTAACGTATTGCTCTGTCTCGTTCGCTTAGACTAATTTTAGTTTTAGTTCACAAAGAAACTTAATCGGGCCATATGTACATATTAAGCAATTTACATATTACTAGCTGACCCGTGCCCACTTCGTTGGGCGGTAAAACTTTTTACCTGTGATGAAATTTGAGTGTGTTTCGGTTAGTAATGAGTGCTATGATTTATTTCCTGACTGCCAAAAGAAGGGTTATATTTTTACTGCATATGTATGTATGTATTTGCATGCCAATTTGACTATAATACCGTTATTTGTGAGTGTCTTCTTGTGAGTGTCTTGTGAGTGTCTTATTCGTGAGTGTCTTATCTCTCTAACTATTTATGCAGTAAACGTGAAATTATATGCAGTAAAAGGGAAAAGTCTTTTGTTTTAAACACTTGAGACGATAAATTTACTTATTTTGATAAGAATTCATAATTGTTGATAATTTGACCAATAAACCTAACGATTTAAATTATTTTTTTAATATAAAATACTACTTTTTGTGACTTAAATATAAAAGTTAGCCATATGCTGTCGCTGACTTTTTTGTAGGCATTATCAAGCTCTACAACTTGTCTCTAGAAATTAATCATATATCTCTCATCGTTAAGGCAGCGTTAGTTAGAAACGTTTTCGTTCGAACGCTTATTCTCCGACTTACTTTGCAAATCCGACTACCACGAAAAAGTCTTTTAATTTTCAGATTAAGCCTATCACATTAAGATAAGTTTCAGATAAGTCAGATAAGTCACCTAATTTTCAGATAAGTCAGATTAAGGCTATCACACTCGCAAATAACGTGGCTTTCTATTGGTAAAAGAATTTTCAAAATCGGTTCAGTATATCCAAAGATTACTTCCTACAACCTCACAAACTTTACCTCTTTATAATATTAGTATAAATATATTAATGTCACACGTAAGAAACAGTTACCTGCAAATAGGTAATATATATATATATATATATATATATATATATATATATATATATATATATATATATATATATATATATATATATATATATATATATATATATATATATATATATATATATATATATATATATATATATATATATATATATATATATATATATATATATATATATATATATATATATATATATAGATATATATATTGATATTTTAAGGGTGTAATTTTTTTTAAATTATTTTCAATAATATATAAAATTAGGTTCATGAAAAGTTACTTATCTGGGGTCCTGGTGGACCAGAAACATTTTACCGATAGTTAATGTCCTCTTTAAATACTTAGGGCAGCAGCACCTGTTTCCGCAATATGTTCTTAGTTATTGCTCACTGCAGCCGAATTATTGTATGCCCTTGGATGTAATGAGTATAGGAGGATGGTTTCTGTAACAGAAATGGATGTTAGTAACTTATTTTAGAAGAAATTATATGACTGAGAATATTTCGACACTAGTCGTATTCATCTCTATGACATTTCTGAGAACATATTGCGGAAACAGGTGCTGCTGCCCTAAGTATTTAAAGAGGACATTAACTATCGGTAAAATGTTTCTGGTCCACCAGGACCCCAGATAAGTAACTTTTCATGAACCTAATTTTATATATTATTGAAAATTATATATATATATATATATATATATATATATATATATATATATATATATATATATATATATATATATATATATATATATATATATATATATATATATATATATATATATATATATATATATATATATATATATATATATATATATATATATATATATATATATATATATATATATATATATATATATATATATATATATATATATATATATATATATATATATATATATATATATAATTTGCATTTTATATATATATATATATATATATATATATATATATATAAAATGCAAATTCATTATTTTCTCAGTCACAAGAAAAAATACTTTGCGAGTTAAAAAAAAAACAGTTATCTCAAATGTTGAAGGGCCCTCCCCTTCGCATATTCCCAAAATGTACTCAATCAGACTTTTCATTTCACACTAAACACGATACATTTATGTTAATTTATTGACATTATGAGATTTGGAAATTTAGACACATATTTACTTGATATTTGGACAGTTAATGTAGCCCTATTTTGTTAGCCCTTGTTTGTTAGTTAATGTAGCCCTATTTTGTATTTGAATTGATATTTGGACAGTTAATGTAACACTCGGGATGACATAGCGGTTCTAACAATACCACATACTTCTTAATCGGTTGGAGAGTTTAGAAGTTATAGTGGAATAAAGAAACGGAAAACATAGATAGATGAACCCTGAACACATTACACTCCTTTTTTGTTGGGCAGTCGTGTAATAAAGAAAGTGTTATTCTCCGGTCAGGATACCACGGTTCTCCGACTTGCGGTTGCCCATTTCGGACGTTCATTTTCTGTTAATTTGATCAATCGAGTTTTGATTTTCAGCAAAGCCATTGTTCTTTTTACTATATGTTGCAATTGTTTCAATAATTTCGCCAACGATGACTTTTTGCCGAGGTGCGTCATAGAGCGGCGACGCACGACGCGTGGCGTCAGTGAATCTATGTCAAGTCATACTCAATACCATAATAAATAACAAAAGTTGACCCTATAGATGAATAGATGTTTCGACGCCTTTCTCCTTCATTCATGGTATGACAATTACGTACAAGTAATTTGCTTTCTCTGGCACATTGATTGTGAAACGTATAAAGATTTAGGTCGAGCGTCTGTGATGAAAGAGATCTAGAATGGAGATGATATATTATGTCTTATTTTTACAAGCTTTATATTTACTTGCAATGTTCGTATGGAAGTCGTCCGTTTTAAAATTGGCAAACCATTTATCAAACAATTACTGGTATCCGATTAAGCTCCAATTTGGCTTACTTATGTAAGTTTGTTGACAATGCAATTAAAGGTACCATCGACCTAATTTGATAATGGAGCCGTGATAACGGGACTGAAACTCCCTAATGGCAAATGGTATGAGAGTCGAATTTGGGCTAGTATGTTTTGTTATGATTAGTACTTTCCATAACATACTTGAATATGACTCGGTCATCTGGTGTACAAGTGAAAACAAATACATTCAGATGGTAGAGCGTATTCAAAGAAAATTTTTAAGATATATTTATTACAGAAAATACAATATTTATCCATACTTATTTCCGTCCGATTTTGTGCTAGGAATGGTAGGATACAACAGTCTTGAAACGCGTCGATATATTTCCCTAATTATATTAGCATATAAATTAATTCAAGGAACTATTTATTTGCAAGAGATACTATGTAAGTTTGAATTGTACGTACCGGTAAATTACACAGCTAGGAGATCGCATCTATTGTTTAATGTGCCGTACCATCGTACACATATTTTTGTAGACAAGCCAGTGGGAAGAGTTATAGCTCTTCTTAATTCCTTAACCACAGAAATAGACATCTTTTGTATATCCCTTTGGCAGCTAAAAAGGCAAGTCGATGCTATCTCATGTTTATCATAATCTGTCTTTTATTTAGTTTTATATTTTTTTTTCTTGTTCAATTTTGCATTAATTTAGTTATGTAATTCATTTATTTTTAGACTTACACTCTAGCTTTAATATTCAAGGGCGGATTGGATTCGTCTGTAATGCTCTTGAATAATATTTGAAACTAATAAATAATAATAATAAATAATAAATAATAATAATAATTACACATGATGACGAGGGTCTGAAGATGGAGCCGGAAGATTGTCACTGGAACTGTTTGATGGAAAGTACTAAGATAGTCGAGGTTGGGCTGGTATGATATACAAAAAACAATACAGAATAATACCTTTTATATATATATATATATATATATATATATATATATATATATATATATATATATATATATATATATATATATATATATATATATATATATATATATATATATATATATATATATATATATATATATATATATATATATATATATATATATATATATATATATATATATATATATATATATATATATATATATATAATATATATATATATATATATATATATATATATATATATATATATATATATATATATATATATATATATATATATATATATATATATATATATATATATATATATATATATATATATATATATATATATAAATATATATATAAATATATATATATATATATATATATATATATTTATCACTAAAACCAGGTCTGGTTTGACTGTGATTCTGCATGTTTTCTAATGTTTGCTGATGACGCCAAATTGTTTTTATCAACTGGAAGTGCTGAGGCCTGCGAGCTCTTCCAGCGTGATATTGATGCAGTTTATGCATGGAGCCAAGCTCGTAACCTTCACTAATCATAATCATAATAATCATAATCATAAGTTTTTTATCCAAAATAGTACGAAATCGTAACTTTTGACGTCAATAATGCATACAAACATACATAAATGATATAAAAATTTAATTATTGTGACATTATAACAAATTATTGTGACATATAACGTGATATAAATAATCGAGATAACCATTTTATTTCCAAGGGTCTTTGTCGTCTAGATAATCATTTATTTTTTAGTAGCCCTTTGAGTACAGATGACTGAAATTGTATCACAGATAAATTTTGCATGTTTTCTGGGACTTTATTGTAGGAGCGTATACATTGCCCTTTGAATGATTTTGTGGTTTTGGAGAGTCGACTTTTATGGTCAGCAAGTTTAATTTTATTTCTATTATTGACACCATGCTTATCAGAGTTTTTTAAAAACAGTTCTTATTTGTATGCACATACATTAAGTTTTCATATAAACTGAAATGTAATGAGATGCAAGTGTCAAAATATTGATTTCTTTAAATTTTTGCGTAACGACTGTCTAGCACCTTGTTTACAAATAGCGCGGATGGCTCGTTTCTGTAGTATAAATATTTTATCAGTGTCAGCAGCATGACCCCACAGCAAGATGCCATACGACATCAAGCTGTAAAAATAGCTGAAGTAAACCAGCCTCGCGGTGTCTATGATTATGATTATGATATTGATGCAGTTTATGCATGGAGATAAGCTCGTAACCTTCACTTTAATATTAACAAATGTTCAGTGATGACATACACAAGATCGCCTGCTCATCTGATGTATGATTACTCCATCGCTGGATGTGTGCTTCCCAGAGTTACTGAAGTCAAGGACTTGGGAGTTTTTTTCGACCCCAAGTTCAACTTCAAGGAACACATTAGGCAACTATCTACAACTTCTTTCAAGCTTCTAGGGTTTATGAGACGGCAATCCAAGCACTTCAATAATATTCGGGTTATGCGCACGTTGTACAACTCGATTGTTAGAAGTCGCATGGAAACGAATGCAGCTATTTGGAATCCGCATGAAGATACTTATACCCTCAAGCTGGAAAAGGTACAGAAAAGTTTTTTGCCATTTTTGTACTTCAAGCAGTAGGGATATTATCCATTTTTGTATCCGACTGCATTTATCACAGGCATGGTTGGCTATAATTCTCTCTGTCTCAAAAGAGAAATGCTGACCATGTCCTATGTTTTCAATCTAGTTCGTGGTAAAACTGGAGTGCTATAAACTGGAGTGCTATAAACTGGAGTGCTATATTATGAACGTAACCTCGTACTGATGCAAGGACTTAGTCTCTCAACCTGGCGCTCCTCGGGGATATAACAATATTCCTATGTCTGTTACTGCTTGTGTCCATGCGAGCTACTCGATGACAGACGGATTATTGCTCATTATAAATAGGATAAAAACCAATTTACCGCGTTAAGTCTGTAGCACCCGACGTTGCATCCGCTGTTGTCTAGGGTAGACTAGGGTAGACTGTCAGTCTACCCTAGACAACGGCGGCTGCAACGTCGCCGAAACGTCGGGTGCTACAACCTTAACTCGGTAAATTCGTTTCTATCCTATTTATAATGTCAAACAACCGCGATAGTCTTCGATTTCGGATTATTGCTTACTTTGAACAGGAATATTATTACTTTTGCACTGCTCATTATATTATGTTTTGCACATATTATATTATGTATTGCACATATTGCTCATATTATTGCACATATTGCACATATTGCACATATTGCATGTATTGCACATATTACATATTTTATTATACTTTTGCACATATTATATTATGCTTTGCACATATTATGCTTGCACATATTATGCAAATATTACTTTTGCCCAATCTTTGTGCTTATTATTTAATATTTTTTAAATTACAGCAAACATTTAACAATAACCAATCAAATGCTACCACAATAACGTTTTAAGAGTCCAAGAAAAAAATCAACATGACATTTAAAAGTAACCCAAGTATAATAAAAATTATTTTAAAATAGTCAAAGAATAACAAAAATAAAAAAAACGACAATTATATGATTAAACAGTCCAAAAATATATTTATAGAAAATCTCAATTATCCAAGAAACTGGAAGTTTGTCTCCCATAAAGTAATGTATTGAATGAGTAGAAAAATCCTAGCCGCCAAAATGAAGCATGGCACTGAGCAATCTTGCAATACCCTACATGTAACATGTTGGTTTCCGCAATATAGCGTGCACAAAGCCCAACTGGAGGGGATTCAAAGACGTTTCGTCCGGTGCATAGCCCGACGCGAACATCTCGCATTTGACTCTTACCGTGATAGGCTACAGCATTGTAATATGCTGTCGCTTGGGGATCGGCGAACTGCTGCGGATTTGACTGCTCTACATGACATCGTCAATGGGACGCTGGATAGCCCATGCATAGTTTCGAGCATCGCTCTGAAGGTGCCGCAACGTAAAACCCGATCTATACAGTTATTCGAGCCCCGACACGACATTCTAACTACACGCGCAATTCAATGCTTAACCGATTGCCACGTACGTATAATGATCAATTCACAAGGCTTGACATTTACAGTAAAAATAAAATTAGCTTCAAATCGGCAGTACGAACCGCCCTTGAAGCAGCAGCGACAACTGCCAGTAATTATTGATTTGTAATTATTATGTATGTATAAATGCTGATATAAATATACTGAGGGTGATCAATAAAAAACCCCAAACATATTCTTCCGATGACCTTTTCCGATAGTATAGAGTGTTGAGTGTGAGAAAAATGTTTATGCTGGTAACTCTCACTAAATTCCAGAGTGAATTAGGAGAACAGGAAAAAAGCCAGCAATCTCGTGTAACAAGAAGATCGACAAAAACAAATTTTGCAATACCACTCAGGAGATCCGCTTTTGGCCAATCCAGTTTCTCTTATCTTGCCTCCAAACTTTATAATTGCCTACCACCAAAGATTAAAGACATTAAAATATCATATAAATTTAAAAATAGTTTAAGTGCCTACCTCTTAAATTGTACAAATGCAGACATTGAACACCTTATTAAATAATTGAATCTTTATAATAAAAACATAATAGTATATGTAGCAATATAAATTGATTATTTCTAAATGTTATTTTATTTTAATTTTTCTGAATTTATTTAGTACATTAATTTTACATATTAATACATATATGAATATATATTAATTTTTATCATGTTTTAAAATAAAATAATATTGACAATTTTCATGACATTTTCCTACGAATTTTTATAAGGTAATTAAGATATTTCTCTTACATTATGTATGATTTTGTTTATTTATATAAATATAATATTATAGATTTCTTAGGATATATAAAATAAATTGTCTACTGTAATGGTCATAAAACCATTACGGGTTTAACAAACAATATAATAAACAATTATTGCCAAAATTAGTTAACAAAAATAAAATAACAATAATATAGGATACAAGCGAATTTTATCGCACAATAGGCATCACTAGCGATTAGATGGAACACGGGTGTAGAGAATCGCTAGTGAGAGTAGTTTTTTTTTTTTTGGCCCGAAGCACTCGCGGGGAAAGGTCGTCGTTTCAGCGCGGCGGTCGGTTTTTGCCTCGCGGCGATTACCGGCCGCCGGAGCTCATTTCACGACTTCGAAGTGGCCTACCTACATCTACGAATAAAATATAAAAGTCAAAGTCATCTTTAGAAATTATAACTAGAATCAAGTGCGGCGCAGGCAAAGCATTCCAGCGTGATCTCCACATCCTATTTGGGGCAAGTAGATTATATTCTCATTTTCGGTTTTTTTAAAGTAAAATTCGATTTCTTTTATTCTAACTTGCAATACCACAATCGTGCAATACTTTTAGTCCTTCAGACCCGTCTTGCACGACATATACGTGCTAACCCGTTTTTCTGAATATAGGAATCCGTAGTTTCTAATATAGGATCAACGATAGACACCGCCAATAAATCTAAAATCATTTCGGCGATCTCTACTTAAAATGTAGGCTGTAAAAAATACATAAATATAATTAAAATCCACGTTAGACAATCTTGGGATTAAAACGTGGCGAAGTCAGAGTGGCATTGAGTTCTTCCCGAGGCAATTAAAAATCAGATAAATTAATAAAATAGCTTATGAAGTAAAATACCAAATTATAGATAAATATAAATGCAAGTCATCGTCAGGGAATACGTAATATTTCCAAATTTAAATATCAGGGAAAATGATAGAGCAAAAGACTACCGTCGTTTACGATAGTTGAAAGTGCAGCGTACCCGACACTAAAATTGCCAAATCATTGTAGGGCAAAAATAGGAAAAACCAGTTACGAATAATGCTCATCGAAACGCGGGTAAAATGTAATAATTGTAACGTACGCTCGTAAAAATCTCGCAAGGCCTTCGACGATCGACGTATTAAAATTAAGTTTCATAAATAATATAAATATTCAATATCACACATATAGTTTCGGGAAATGTCTTCGCAACAGGTTATAGAAAAATAAATAGTAAATTTGGGTCGAAAAAGTATCTTTTATTTTACTCATAATCATCTCAATATCAGAATAATTTCAATTTTAATATCATCATATATCATATATTTCATTTTCATTTTTTTTATATAAATAAAATAGACTAAAAAACCATAAAAGGAAAGGATTGGTTGAGATATATTTATAAGATATCAAAATCAGTTTCCATTATTATTTGGGAAAATTCATTAAATTCAGAATTCTTTACTAAGGAAAATAAAGCACACTTATTTATGTTACAAGTTGATTTTGCGCATATTCCAGCAAGATTTAATTTAAATTAACCGAATCCGCCGTCGCGTCCGCGCCATCTAGCGGCGAAACGCGGGCATTAGTAGCACAATGCAGGTTGAGCAAAATGATGTCCATCTTTGCTAAGTAACTCGCCGCGCCACCGCTAGAGGGCGTTCGAACGAGAATAATAATATATTATTTAGTAAGGGAATGGTTCAAATAATTTAGCAATTCAATATCCATAAAAGGCCGTTCATCCCATAGGGATGGTCATCTTACCGTAGACTGGGTCACTAAGGGATTCTAAATACCCCCGTGCCTGAGATGGACTGAGCGAACCGACGCAAATCCCGACGCAGCCTACATACCCCTGCCCCAGAAGAATTCTAAACGGTGGAAGGACTCTGGCACTTGTTCATAGATCCGAAATAAATCTTCGTCTTCTTCCGGGCTGGCGCCCACTATATAAACAAATCTTTCCATATCGTCCGGAAGTATATTGGTAAAATAATAATATTGTAATCTATAAAATTAACTGATATATTAAAAATTATTCGGGTCTCATGACAAATTGGCGCCCAACGTGGGGCTATTTTTCTTTTCAAACTTTCAAACAAATTGGGCCCAACGCGGTGCATAATTTTCTTTCCATAACTGTCAAACAAATTTTTTTTCAAACTAATACATACAATTTATTTTTTAATTTTTTTTTCATATCAACTATTTTTTACTACAACAAATTTCCCGCCCTCCCACCCTTTCTTTCTTATATATCGCAACTTTTCAAAATATTAATATATTACTGTTGCGAAACTATTATTAAATTTTATTATTATTTTTATACAGGCAACGAACTTGGTACTAATTAATTTTTTAAAAATATAAAATAAACACAACACACACGTACACGTTTACACACCGGCACGCCCTTAAAAACACTTTAAAATTTTAATAAAATTTTCATAAAATATTTATAAATACAATTTTCATATAACATCTCTAATATATGATTCAGTTTTAGCTTCTATAAACGAAAGATAAACATTGCGTCAACTATACTAATAGCAAAAATTTCTCTGTTCTTATATAAAATTGCAAGCACTTATACATTGACATGGAATACCTTATGTACGCTCGTGAACCAATGGTTGATGGCCGCTACCATAAAATGTTTAGTTTCATTCCAAAAGAAAAATCCAAAATAGCAATAGACAGTCCACAGGAATTCGCAAAAGGACTCGAGACGCTCGCGGACGCATATGACGTCGTGCGGGAAAGACTCATGGAAGCTTTCAAAAATAACGCCTCAAAATATAACCTGAGGAGAAAGCACGTCGAATTCTCAGTCGGTGATTTCGTATGGGCGAAAAATCACATGCAATCGCGAAAAGCAGAGTTTTTCTCAAACAAACTAGCGCCCAGATATTCAAAATGCAAAATCATCGCGAAAAAGTCCCCCATAGCCTATGTATTGGTTGACGAACACGGCAAAAATCGTGGGACGTACCACATAAAAGACCTGTGTAAAAATTAGGGTCACAAAAAATACGCAGAACATTTCACATTGCAAATAACAGTCGCAAATATCCACATGTAATCCAGAACATGCAAAATCACAAAAAGTAACGACTATATTGGGTACACCATGAGATAATTGCAAGTGAAAAGTAAAAAGTAAAAATATAAAAACAGAGCAAATATACAAAGTATTAAGTAAACAAATGTAACAGATAATGTATATAAGTATTCGATACAAATATTCATGGCCAGAAATAATAAACACAAGTAAAGAATAACATAACAGATACATTTGGGCGTAGCATAAAAAAAAAAATAAAACACATACAACCCTAAATTTTCCTTAAGTAAAATAAATATATATATAATTTCACATACACTAGATAACATCATCAAAAAAAAAATTTTTTTTTATTAAAAAAAAAAAAAAATTTTTTTCTTAACATCTTATCCGGCTAAGAACCCGGATTGTCTGGAAAAAGTCAGGAGTAAGAATAGTACCAAGTTTCGCGTAAAAATATATTTATGTAAAATATCATATATATATATATATTTAACATATAATATAGTAAAAAGGAGCCATGCGGATAAGTCTAAGGATTGAGATACTTCTATACCTATCATTTTATACTATATATTTGCATATAAGCAAAATCTGAAGGGTTCGGTGATCTAACCCTGCTCATGGAGTAAAAACACCTGGGTGCTTGATACCCGTCTATTGTAAACATCACCTGACAAGTAGAATTAAAATTTACTTTGATCAGCTCTGAAGGATACAAAATATTTTATATTATTATATTTTAAATAGAGTATACCGGACGTTAAGCCGTTCGCGTTCAAATTAAAATTGTTCACGGACAGGTCCTAAATTCATTTCTGAATAAACTCTACTATTATTATTTAATTTTTACTATTATGTAATTACATGGCAAAACTGCTGACATTTCTAATTAGCGACTAGAATGTTCACGATAAAAAAAACCATTGTATATTACAACATATAGCTACAGAAAGATCTCGTCCGATCCTGAATTTATCAGGACATGGAATATTTTTCCATACCATGGATTGTTTTTATTGTCTTTTTTCTTCAAAAAAGACTTATAGATTTTCCGTTATGTCCCGCTGAAACGCTGCTCAAAATTAGTTTGTCCATAAACGCTCATAGTTAGTAGCGAATTAATCTTAGCTGAACACGTAATTTCTGATGAAGTGTACAATACTGTAGAGAAGAATCATTTTGTACTGTCAAGAATTGGTAAAAAATAATAAATACAAAGCAGTCAGTTTTGATATGAAAGGTTGTATGTCAGGAAGATCTAGTATGGGGAGGTAAGAAAAGAGAATGAACAGATCACGAAAGAGAAAAACTTAAGCTAAATATTGAAAATTCTATCATTCACACTCAAGACAACAATAATAACATCTCAGTAAAATATATGTTCAACACAAACATTAAATTCGGAAGGCTTAAAAACCTGATAAGTTAAATAAATTCTTGCCGAACAAGGTATATAAGATTTACTATTAACCTACTACTACTAGAGTAAATTACGTAGTTAATATGCGCTTTAGATCGCAGAACAGTCACCATATATAGTATCATAAAAAATTTTTTTAAAAAAAAATCTAAAGATTTCCCATATTTTTCTATTAAATTAAAGACTATAGTGTCCACGCGTCCGCATGAATTAAAATTATGTGGATCGACGTCTATTATTGTTTCAACAGAGACTGGTCACCACTATATAGTTCATTTCTATACAAAAAAAAAAACTTATAAATATTTTTAAAAGGGAAATCTCATATATATATATATATCTTATATTTCACTCGGGGAGACCAATACCACTGAGACGGTGAATAATCTATTATATGAAAAATTATCAATGTCATTGGAACCCTCACCATGACATACCTATTAACAAAAATACTTGGTGTAAATTATATAAATATTTTTTTTTAATAAATTAAATATAAAAGTGCGAGATACTGTCCACGTCTCACAACACACAAATTTCATATAAATATACACTCTTCAATTTTTCCATACTCTTAAAAAGATACCACGCTAGAAATCTGCCCATAATTTATTAAGCCAGCCACACATATAAGTAAAGATCGACGTTGAGACATAATTTACTTTGTAACATTTGATTTTGTAGTAATTAAGATAAGCTCTCACAAGAAGTGGAGCGTTATCAAAATGTTTAGTTTTCTTTTTACTTAAATATTGAAATACGAAAAACCTCAACACTTGTTTGAAGAAGAAAATCTGAAAAATCGGAAGGTGTATCCATACGAACACCTAATAAAATATAGTCTTAAATTTAGTTACTGGAAGCTTATTTGAAAAGCAATGTGGGAGAATTTTTGTTTAAAAAAAAAAGTAAAATAAAAATGTTTTTTTTATTAAATAGTAAGAATAGATGTAGTAGTTTAAAGATTTCTGTAATTTGTAAAGAAAACGCAGAAGCACGTCTCTTTTGTTCCGTCAAAATTTTCGAAATAAAAATAAAGTTGTATACGAGAATATGCCCTTCCTGTCAAACCCTTCCTAATGAATTGCCAGCCAACCGCAATCCTAGTAAAAAATAAGAGACCATATGATGCAGCAAAGAAAATTATACATTCCAGAAAGAGACAGAGCGACGAGAAAGAGGACGCCGATAATAAAAGGACAAAATGGAAACGCTATATGGCAGCTGGAAGAGCCACGACGCGGACGACAGAGATCAGCAGCAATGGCTCACGACTCCTCGAAAGCGCAGCACACCCATAAAAATAGCAAAGGAAGATACCGAGGATCGACCGAAGTAAATAAGATCCAATCACGCTTATCCGACTCCAGACCACGCAGAAACCTAAGGTAAAAAGTCGAACTATTTCCTTTTTCACCGCAACAGGAAGGCCAGGAGGCACGTAAATAGACGAAACTACCTATGACGTCAGCACCGGCAACATGCGACCTGCAGTATTACCAGGGACGGTATCGTGGACCGACCAGTAAAGCAAAAACGGACAAGCGCGTGAACGAGACAATTTCCCCAAGATTGTGAGAGAAAATGCGGACTGCATTGTTTAGATAGAGACTAATATACCAATCGACAGTGCATTGATCTTCAATCCAGTGTAGCAACTTTTTGAAAAAGTGCATTTGTGCAGTGAGGGGCAAAAATGGGAAAAATGGGATAAAGAAGTTAGAAATTGGACAAAATTTTAAACATTTTTTTGAAACAGTACATCTACACTTCGATAGACTTTATAAAAGCATCAGATGATGTGTCCAGATTTACATGTATAAATTGACATTTTCGTGTTCAAGCTCCGAAGCAAAAAGCTTTGGGAGCGAACCTCTACTAATATGACTTTCTTCTCTACATCTCTTACCAAGGTGACGAGTTCCGGACGTAACGAGGCAAAGACGACAATTGAGCATCATATGGGCAAATACGAACACAAATGAAGGAAAAATACATAAAAAGGAAATACGGCAAAACGGCAGACAATGACAAGACCCTGGACGGAGCGGAATAGACGACACAGGCCACTGTATTCACTGTATCAAAATTGTAAAATGTAAGGTTATAAAGGACGTGTTTCGCAGAGCATTTTTTCTAACTTGGATAAATAGCTTTCTTTTAATAACTTAGTAGAAAATCGGAAAACCTCAAAAATTTCCAACTTCGGAAAATTTATTATAAAATATAATTTCTTTAAATAATAGGAGACTAGAAGCAGGGGTTATCTATTAATAATAATGTACTTTAAACTGTCAAGACGAAATATAATAAAACTTTTAGAAATTTTTATGTCGTAGCAAGCGTAGCACGGCAACTAAAGAACCGTAGCGATGGCTACGCTTTAGGTGGTAGATTCTTATAGTAGTTCGTTTAGTCTTTGGTGTTTAAGGTCTTCGTGGGCGAAGACTGAACATCTTTTCCGGCATGTAATGGTCATAAAACCATTACGGGTTTAACAAACAATATAATAAACAATTATTGCCAAAATTAGTTAACAAAAATAAAATAACAATAATATAGGATACAAGCGAATTTTATCGCACAATAGGCATCACTAGCGATTAGATGGAACACGGGTGTAGAGAATCGCTAGTGAGAGTAGTTTTTTTTTTTTTGGCCCGAAGCACTCGCGGGGAAAGGTCGTCGTTTCAGCGCGGCGGTCGGTTTTTGCCTCGCGGCGATTACCGGCCGCCGGAGCTCATTTCACGACTTCGAAGTGGCCTACCTACATCTACGAATAAAATATAAAAGTCAAAGTCATCTTTAGAAATTATAACTAGAATCAAGTGCGGCGCAGGCAAAGCATTCCAGCGTGATCTCCACATCCTATTTGGGGCAAGTAGATTATATTCTCATTTTCGGTTTTTTTAAAGTAAAATTCGATTTCTTTTATTCTAACTTGCAATACCACAATCGTGCAATACTTTTAGTCCTTCAGACCCGTCTTGCACGACATATACGTGCTAACCCGTTTTTCTGAATATAGGAATCCGTAGTTTCTAATATAGGATCAACGATAGACACCGCCAATAAATCTAAAATCATTTCGGCGATCTCTACTTAAAATGTAGGCTGTAAAAAATACATAAATATAATTAAAATCCACGTTAGACAATCTTGGGATTAAAACGTGGCGAAGTCAGAGTGGCATTGAGTTCTTCCCGAGGCAATTAAAAATCAGATAAATTAATAAAATAGCTTATGAAGTAAAATACCAAATTATAGATAAATATAAATGCAAGTCATCGTCAGGGAATACGTAATATTTCCAAATTTAAATATCAGGGAAAATGATAGAGCAAAAGACTACCGTCGTTTACGATAGTTGAAAGTGCAGCGTACCCGACACTAAAATTGCCAAATCATTGTAGGGCAAAAATAGGAAAAACCAGTTACGAATAATGCTCATCGAAACGCGGGTAAAATGTAATAATTGTAACGTACGCTCGTAAAAATCTCGCAAGGCCTTCGACGATCGACGTATTAAAATTAAGTTTCATAAATAATATAAATATTCAATATCACACATATAGTTTCGGGAAATGTCTTCGCAACAGGTTATAGAAAAATAAATAGTAAATTTGGGTCGAAAAAGTATCTTTTATTTTACTCATAATCATCTCAATATCAGAATAATTTCAATTTTAATATCATCATATATCATATATTTCATTTTCATTTTTTTTATATAAATAAAATAGACTAAAAAACCATAAAAGGAAAGGATTGGTTGAGATATATTTATAAGATATCAAAATCAGTTTCCATTATTATTTGGGAAAATTCATTAAATTCAGAATTCTTTACTAAGGAAAATAAAGCACACTTATTTATGTTACAAGTTGATTTTGCGCATATTCCAGCAAGATTTAATTTAAATTAACCGAATCCGCCGTCGCGTCCGCGCCATCTAGCGGCGAAACGCGGGCATTAGTAGCACAATGCAGGTTGAGCAAAATGATGTCCATCTTTGCTAAGTAACTCGCCGCGCCACCGCTAGAGGGCGTTCGAACGAGAATAATAATATATTATTTAGTAAGGGAATGGTTCAAATAATTTAGCAATTCAATATCCATAAAAGGCCGTTCATCCCATAGGGATGGTCATCTTACCGTAGACTGGGTCACTAAGGGATTCTAAATACCCCCGTGCCTGAGATGGACTGAGCGAACCGACGCAAATCCCGACGCAGCCTACATACCCCTGCCCCAGAAGAATTCTAAACGGTGGAAGGACTCTGGCACTTGTTCATAGATCCGAAATAAATCTTCGTCTTCTTCCGGGCTGGCGCCCACTATATAAACAAATCTTTCCATATCGTCCGGAAGTATATTGGTAAAATAATAATATTGTAATCTATAAAATTAACTGATATATTAAAAATTATTCGGGTCTCATGACACTACCTTGGAACAGGCGGCAGCCTAGTTAGGTTAGGACTTTTGTAAATTGAATGTACTCATAATTTGAACTCAATAAATAATTTTGGATTTGAAAAAATATAATATAAGTTATATATGTATTCCCATTTACTTATTTTGAATTTATGTTGTATAAGTATGATTTATATGTTTGCGGTTAACTCTACAACTTTTGTGGTCATTTGACATTTTTTTGGTTGGTGGGGATGAGTCCTTGCCGCGTGGACTTGGACGATGAGTTCTCCCGCAAAGTTACATTGGCCGTCTACAAATGCACCGGGAGGACTGTCGTTTATTTCCGCGCGGTATAGATCCGTTTTCTCTCAACTAATAAATATATACGGATATATTGTTTGTTTTATAATTTAGTTTGTAAAATATTTTTCAAATAATTTCGAAGTTATAATCGGCAAAGGAACATTGTTTTTTAAGAATTATGTATCTAATTATAAGTTTATGCTGTTACTTACCTAAATAAATAAATAAAATAAATAAATAAATAAGCAACGGTTGGACTTGTTCTGCGGCTTTTCAAATGAAAATTTGTAAACATATAAAATTGGTCACTTACCACTTGAATACCAACTTACAAGTTAAATACTTTTTTTAACGTATATTATAATGTATAGGTATGATGCGTACCTGAAACAAAGAGAATATTATTATGCATTAACTTTAATTGTAACTACTGATTTATTGCATATTTTCTGATAATTTTTAATTTTCAACCGGCGCTGCTGAAACCGCCTTTGTATATGCAGATGATTTATAGCTTGATATAAATCAAGAAGTATGATCCACAGAGGGTAGCAAATTAGAGAACGGGAGTGCGAAGGAGGAATGTGAGTGAATGCGTTCACCGAGTAGAAAGAGATAGGGGCATATGAGCCTCCTCTATCCTTGTCTAGTTGCGCATGCGCGTTTATCCATAGCATAGCAGACTTATGGCGTCGAAGCGTTGCCATAGTGATAGTACGTGTCTCAGTGAATGCACGACTAGACAAGGATGGAGGGGGTACTATAGGCAGCTGTCTCTTTCTATTCGGCTGACGCATTCTCAGGCTAGTCACGGGGTCTAGTAGTTATACGGTTAATGGTATGATCACGTCTCCTAATATCGGTACAGTTGCCAGTATGGTTGTCCATATGGTATCTGTCATAATGTCATTATGGCGTCTCCTAATATAGGCACAGTTGCCAGGTTGCCAGTATGCCAAAGAAGAACTATCTATCGTGTACTCTCCCAACCAACACCATCCTCTATCTCCGCGAGCTTATCGAGCAATAAATGTACCACTGTCTCGTACTTCGGTCAGCCTCTGACAATCGTTGACAGAATCGAATAAGCAAGAATTTTAGTTTTCTTTATTTTTCTTAAAAAACATACAGCATAAAAAATAACATATAAACATAATATATAACAGTAGTAAAGTCAATTATGTTTTAAATTATTTGCTATATAAGGATTACAAAATATGCTAAACAATACAATACACAGAAAACCAAAAAGAATTTAAAACTAACAGTTAAAATCGCTATGTGCGAGTGTATGGGTGTTGGTGTGTGTTTGTGTATTTTGACATTTGGTTTCAGTTAGTTTTGTAAGCAAATCCAATTAAAGGAAATTAATTCTTAAATCGTTACGTCGTTGTATTCCATGTCTGGATTCGAAAGTTACTCCAAAAACAGAAGTCAATTTTGGTTCCTCTGAGTCGGTCTTTTTCAAGGTTCTTTCGAGGCCGCAATTTGCTAATATCTCCACAGTTTTGTTTTAACATCTTCAATAATTATTTACCTAAATATGTAATATATAGTCGCTACTCTATTCGCCGATGGTATGTGTTTGTTTAATGGACTTCAAAAAAAGAAGTAGGTTATCAATTCGGTTGTATCTTTTTTTTTTAAATGTTTGTTACCTCAGAGCTCCGTCATTTATGAACCGATTTGGAAAATTCTTTTTTATTTGAAAGGATATACGAGTACTTACAGATTAGTACCATTCCTATAATGAGGTCCATGAGGAAATGAAGGAACTTCTCAAATATTATCATATGCAGTTGAAAATTAACATGTTGGTTCAGTTCCGACGACAATGCAATTTTTATTGTAAGCATGACCTGATTCTACACCCAGGGTTGGCTCCCGACGAGGGGACTCCTCAATGGTTAACAGCATAGATGTATTATACTACCGTTAGATTGGCAATAGAGTCAGTGAGGCGAGACTAAAATAAAAATACACTGGTGTGCGTGTAATGTGCGTGTGTGCGTGTGGGCGACAAAAATAGTGCTGTGCAATCACTGCCTAAACTGAGATTATCGATAAAAATTGGCTGGTATCTTGTTTCCCGATTTAACGTGTGTCAATAACTAAGAAGAAATAATAATTCAGTATTCAGTATTCAATTTATTCATTCAGAATATACAATAAAAGCATGAATTAAAGCTAATTATCGCATAATAGAATTCGTCAGTTTATATGTAGATATAAAACTATTAAAGCATAAATATTAATTCGACAATAGCGTTGACTCAAGTCGGCTTTACACGGCAGACAAATAAAAAAAAATAAAAAAAATACGTGTGGCACTCGGGGACTGCCGCGGTAAAGCTATTGCATAGCAATTTTAACAACTTATGCAATTATAATTATTGTCATTTTTAGCCATTATATATATAAATATAATATTTGTCATTTTTAGCCATTTCTGTCGAATATCATAATTTACAGGAAATCTGAAACATTTCAAAATTATATTGTAAGGATATTTATAAGAATGCTATTTGACTCCAGAACCCTAAAAACAGAAATTTGTTAAAATTTCAATCAAGCAGAGATCGGAATAAGTAGAGTATATTTACTTAAACTTTGTGGAATATAGACAAGAAACGTAAAGTTCGGTGCATTTTCGGTGCATTTTCGGGACAACATTTGAAGAATGTAAAGCACAAAAAAATAATTCGGTCCCTTGTTGTGTGTAGCACAATCTTTAATTACAAATAGAATATACTAAAATAGATTTATATTTTTGTAAGATATTGGCATGCCATTTGAAAACAGAAATGCCAATATTAAAAAAATCTTTATTGTACCAATTCGTACGGAAATAAATGTAACCTATAAAATATTTTTGTTTACTCGAAATATGGATGCAAAAACTAGCATGAAATAAAAGATTTCAGCGTTGGTGATATCGCGATACTGACTATTCAGGGTAGGCTATTTTTTTGTAATTTTTTAATATTAATTTTTGTCCGTGTAGGATTTTTAATATTCTCATTTTTTTATAAACCATCGTATATATCTCACTACCATTAACATTTTTACATTATATAGTATTTTTGCTGTCTACTTTACTTGATACGATCTCTTCTAATAAGGCCGCATGTACGGCATGCCGTTGTTAGCCAAGTTACATATCGATATGTGGACATCGATATTAGCGCTCTCACTATACATTTGAGGTTAGAAATACTAGCAATTCACGTATTAAATATTACGTTAAATTCAATTCCTACGCATTCCGAGCATTAATATTACAAAATGCAATATTACTACCCATCCATTTCAGGATAATTTTCATGTATAGAGTTCCAAAATATTGCATTTAGATAACCAAATCTTTCAATCGTACTTACATGTGAAATGAATATTTCTGTGGATTTTCTTTCTTTGATGAGTTACATCCAGGTACTGCACAAGTAATCATAATTGATTACGTCTATAAAACACCAAATTACACCTTTAAACGCGAGATTTTGGAAAATTAAGCGGGATTTGTTTCGTGCACAACTGACGTTGGGCCGATACAGGCCGATAGCGTGTACATGAGTGGTCTCGCCTCCTGTCTATCGCGCTCTAACATACCGGTATCTATGTTCTTTCTCTTTCGCATTGCCAATCTAACGGTAGTATAATACATCTATGGTTAACAGCACAAACACGAATTTGTGTATATGCATTCAATTACGACAGCCCGTTCTAAGTTTTACGGAGACAGGACTGCGGCACCCAGGGTTGGCTTGCAACGAGGGAACTCCTCAACGGTCAACAGTACAGACGCGACATTTTGTATACGCATTCAATTATGATAGCCCGTTCTAAGTTTCACAATGTCACGATTGATGCATTTATTAAAAAAATCCTTTTGAACCTATACGAACGTACGTGATACGTTCGCTATATTACTGCCCGAACGCAATAATCCGTATCCCGTAAGTTAAAGTACACAAAAAAACGATACCCGCAAAGCTTACGTTTTACGTCAAATAGTTCCTACGATTCTAAATACAAACAAGTTACAAAAAGTTCTAAATACAAACACGTTACAAAAATAAACTACTGTTTTTATAATTATTTTTATCACGGTTTATTTATGAAATATATGTGGTTTATGTATTTTACCATATAGATACATATATATTTTCGGAATGCCAGATCAGACCTTTCTCAAACAGACCTTTCAGTTGACACGAAACACGATATATTTATGTTAATTTATTGACATTTGGAGATTTGGACATTTAAACAACTATTTACTTGATGTTTGGATAGTTACCTTCCGCTACGTAACGATCAAATTTGGTGGCACATCAGAACACCGTTGACTACGTAACGACCAATATTGGCGGCTTGCTCCCGGAGCGCACAGTAATATTATTTTCTAATTCGAGCGCATCTTAACATCCATGCCAAATATCTCATAATTACCATAGATACATAGACGGCCGCTAGAATAATTTCGCGCGTCATTTTGCGGATATTTCTGGTAAAATTCCATTGTTAACATCATCAATTTATTTTTTTGAGAAATCATCAAAAATTTTATTGGTTTTTATGAGCTAATATCTAAATATTTTTGTATGTAAATAAGCAAAACGAAATATTAACTTTGATAGAAAATCTAATAAAGATCACGATAGTATTTACAATTTCTAAGTAGTGTTCCGTATTTTTCCGTAAGACAAGCTCAAGTTTGAAATGCCGAGTTTTTTTCACTTTTTCGATTTTCTCATATTTATTCATAATTATCTAATTGTTTTACAAAATGACATATCAATATTCTATATACGAAATTTCAATGCTATCATTGCGCAGTTATTCTTTTTATTATTACTTAAGTAGTTCCATAGTTATAGATTTTTTTGTCGAGCGCGGCGATATTGCAAGAAATTCCAATAAATTGCCGCGGTCAGCCATGAAATTATGCTGCTACTCGAAGGGTTAAAATGAAAACGAGAACGCACAACATGTGTTCTGTCTTCTTTCTACTAATCTTAAAGCCGTGGCTGTAATCTTTCGAGTGCCTCAATCCAGGAGTTGACGTTTTGTTGTAGGTTGTCTACGTCGTCTGAGACCATATCAACATCATCGGCGTAATAGTATGTTGCAAGGCAGTGACTTTTGACAGTGTTTTATGACAATGTATTAATTGTACCTGCTAGTATTTATTTATTTATTTTATTTCAAACATAATGATAAAACACATAAAAATGGTCATACCAAAAAATACATGACCATGCTCAGCGCATACCCAACTAGGCCGAATATAACCTGTATCTGGGCATACGACTTATTTTCTGACTTGGGTGGAGAAGCCTAACTGACGTAGGTACTAGGGAGGGAGCGGTTTAGGGAGCTAATGGGCCCATGATGGGTTGGCCACGAAGACCCATGTGTTCAGGGTCGATCACACTCACGGGTCAACACCCATCCGACGGCCTCCACGCACGGGGTGCGAACCTGGGTAGGACTCTGGCCCTGGTCAGTTTCCCCTGGGAATCAAACCTCTGGCGCTCCTGGACGGTCTGCACACCGTGCGGCGCAAGCCAATCGATTGTGCTCTCCGACTAACAGTCGGGGGAGTCTGGAAGCTGTATTGTTTCCTATAGAGCGGGGGTGGTTACGTACCTTACGGCGACTGCTTTTGAAATGACCATTGGCCATCCGATCCCGGGTTAGAGGCGGGCATAGGACGCCATGGTCCGCGATAGATTCGGTATTCACCGTTTCACCGCTTCATAAGGGAGAGGACCGCGCAAGCGACCTAGAACTCGGAACTAATCGAGAGACGGGAGATGGTCACAATTGGTAGTAAGGGCGCGAGTGTCGCCCGCCAGGTAGCATTCCTGGCTATCTCGCGGCAAGGCGTTGGTCTCTTACGGGTTGTGGCTAAGCTAGACGGCGGATTGTCTTTTGTCCAAAGTCTTCTACGCGCACTCCATGGAGATAGAACGACTAATCGTTAAAACTCCCTGTGGTGACGGGCTCGCCCGTTGTAGTCGACAACCCAAGTTGACGTAGGTACTCATATAGATACATATACACATACACACATACATATACATACATACACAAACATATAAATATAACGATCTAGATATAATATAGTATTATTCTTTTGCATTATATTACATTACATTTTGTTTAATATATTATATCATATTATGTAGTATAATAGTAAAGTTATGCAGGCATATTAATTTTTTGAGATATGACTTGCAGAAGTTCCAAATAGTTCGTTACTAAGTTTGTAACTAACTAAGGAACTAATATTGTATATAATAATCATATACGCTATCAGTAGCGAGAGATGAGCTATCGGTTGACTAACAACCGGCAGAGGTTAGGCGTATGCAATTGCCGGTTGTTGGCCAACAACAAACAACACATTTCTGGTAAGCATTTGCAACCGAGTTGAGGCAATAATGGCTTGGGCCACGCAGCGGACACAGCGGACGCTACGCAGACATAACTGATTCTTCGACGATTTTTTCTCACTGAAATTTCGCCATTTAAGCAAGCACACAGGAAGGTCGCGAATGGGCCCACATCACACCATCGAAAGCCTTATAGTGGGTTTTCCAATAAGGGCTGGTCGATGTTGACCATAGCGTACTAGAATAGACCACGCGACCAGCCTGAGAAATCGATAGAGGAATAGATAGAGTAAGCTGTTCATGGCCCCCTCTAGACTTGTTCAATCATGCATGACACACGTAAATATACACTGAGTGCAAAATGATAATGGCACATGCGCGACTAAACAAGGATATAGGGGGGGGGGGGGCATATAAAGCTATATTTTTCTATTCCACTATCGCCTTCACTCACAGTCCACCGTCGTACTTCCGCATTCTATTCTAGTATGTCTATTATGTTGACAGTCTGTGGCGGCTATCTTGTTTATGCGGCGTCTATTAAATCTGTTGTTTATTATTCAGTCACTGATGCTAAATCACCATGGCAAGTTAAACGATTGAGCAGTCCGTTTAAACTTTATTATCTAAATAAATTAATAGTTTAAAAAAACACTAAAAACATGCTTTTATAAATGCACGTAAAAACCACATCATCAGACCTTGAAACCTAATCGTGGTTAAAGTTCATTCCAAGACTTTTCTAACAAGTCCAAACACAGCTATTATACGATGTTCCATCATGAAGTTCCACTTCATATCTTCCCACTTCATATCTTCCATCATCAGATCAGTTCGACAGTACCATATTATTGTATTGTCATCATAACTACATACAGCTGCCAATTTTCATGACGCTACGGTCCTTGGAAGATGGTTAAATTAGTTACCTTAGATTCCATTACATAGTTACATACAGGTGGACCTAATTAAAGCGTGTTAGTAAGTGTTTGTTAGTGCATAGTTTTCTCTCATGGCTTACACAAAACTGGGACAGTAAAGTGGAAATTAAGAGTCGCATTGAAATTGCACGCAGCACCTTTGGAAAAATGAAAAAGTCCTATGCAATCGAAGCCTGAAAATCTAACTTCGAATACATCATCTCCACTGCTACAACTGGTCCATACTTATATACGTATGTGAGGCCTGAACTATTAAGGAAGATCTCAGGAAACGGATAGAAGCATTCGAGATGTGGGCATACAGACGCACGATGTCGATATCTTGGACTCAAAAAGTCACCAATGAGGAAGTTCTACGGCGTGTTGGCCAAAAACGCAAGCTTTGGCAGACCAAACTTGCGTCGAAGCATAACCTATGCAATCGAAGCCTGAAAATCTAACTTCGAATACATCTTCTCCACTGCTACAACTGGTCCATACTTATATACGGATGTGAGGCCTGAACTATTAAGGAAGATCTCAGGAAACGCATAGAAGCATTCGAGATGTGGGCATACAGACGCACGATGTCGATATCTTCGACTCAGAAAGTCACCAATGAGGAAGTTCTACGGCGTGTTAGCCAAAAACGCAAGCTTTGGCAGACCAAACTTGCGTCGAAGCATAACCTATGCAATCGAAGCCTGAAAATCTAACTTCGAATACATCTTCTCCACTGCTACAACTGGTCCATACTTATATACGGATGTGAGGCCTGAACTATTAAGGAAGATCTCAGGAAACGCATAGAAGCATTCGAGATGTGGGCATACAGACGCACGATGTCGATATCTTGGACTCAGAAAGTCACCAATGAGGAAGTTCTACGGCGTGTTGGCCAAAAACGCAAGCTTTGGCAGACCAAACTTGCGTCGAAGCATAACCTATGCAATCGAAGCCTGAAAATCTAACTTCGAATACATCTTCTCCACTGCTACAACTGGTTCATACATACGGATGCGAGGCCTGGACTATTAAGGAAGATCTTGCGCCCCTTTTTTCATTAAAGCTGGTATCCTTACCATGTCGTCCATGTACATATATCAGTGCCTTTTATACACCAAAGAGAATGTTTTAAATTGCGAGCTTCACTCCACTCGGCATAGCCATAATACGCGACATAAAAACAATGTGTGCCTAAAGTACGCTTGACTAAATATCAAAAAACATTTTTATATATTAGTTTTAAATTGTTCAATGCTTTGCCATCATCAACGAAAAGACTTGAGATGGCAGCATATAAAATCTGCTTGAAAAATCAGTTACTCAAACATACCCTTTACAAACTGGACGACTTTTATGATATTGCGTCCAGAATTGCTTGATTATAAATAACCATATTACGACTATACTTTCGCACTAAGTTTTAGATTTTATTGACATTGTTTTTAATTACGCATGTTTCTGAATTTTTCTTTTTATGGTATTGATTATTATTTGTTTGATTATTGATTATTTTGTAAATTTGACTATTTTTAAGTAATCACCTCTGATTACAATTATTTTTTTTTCCTTTAATTAATCAAAGCGGTTTTATCATCCTGTAAATTATGATTGTAAAATTTGACATGTTCCTCAGTATTGTGAAATGCTTTTATGGAATGAATAAATGATGATGATCATGATGATGATGATCTTAGGAAACGTATAGAAGCATTCGAGATGTAGGCATACAGACGCACGATGTCGATATCTTGGACTCATAAAGTCACCAAAGAGGAAGTTCTACGGCGTGTCGGCCAAAAATGCAAGCTTTTGCAGACCAAACTTACTTGCTTGAAGCATGCTTAGGCAAGACAGGTACGAACTCCTGCAACTCATTATAATAGGAAAAGTTGCAGGGAAGAGGAGACTTGACCGTAGACGGAAATCTTGGTTGCGGAACATTCGAGAAAGGCCGAATTGTTTTGCCTTGCGAGGGACAAAAAGAAGTATGCAGAGCTGACTGCCAACCTTCACTAGTTAGATTTCTATTGGTCAAACCCTACAAAATTGACTTCGCCTATTTCTTCACGTGTCCGCTCATTTCGGATATTTTTCTGAGGTCTCATGTCGCCTTAATTCGTTTGTAGGTAAACATTTATACGGCAATAGATGACGAACGAGATTTATTGATAATGGCTGGTTTCACTTGGTGAGTTGCTCAAAGATGCGAGACGATTGAAGCGGGAAAAAGGGCTGCAATCGACTCACGCGACAGACGTCATGTAAGCCATCGGTTGTTGTCGTGAACTTGCACACATCTAACTAAAGTACGGACCAAAGGAACGTTCCGATGGGGTAATAAACCGAGCTGTCAACGAGGATGCGGCTAACGTCGATTTTGCTTATCGATGAATTACGCTTTCTCGATAAAATATCTGCATTTATTATAGTACCGATTGCTATATTTATTAATATTTTCGATTTAAGCATTATTTTAGAATTAGAGTAATTAAATAATGACCTAATTGTGTGATGTGAGTTTTTAAATGAGTACTTTTTAAATAGGTAACTGATTATCATAGCATGACATATCATAGCTCATTATTCAGTTTTATTATTATCGTGTATATTATTTTATATTATTCATTATCGTGGCATTTTGTAATAATGAGTCCCACATAAAACCTCTGCTCGAGCTCTGGTTTTCTCGATCTTTCTCTATGCATCGGAGACGTGGACCCTGAAGGCTCGGATACGCACCAAAATCGATGCACTGGAGATGTGGTGTCGGCGTAAAATGCTAGGAATCCCATGGACAGCACTCCACACCAACAAATCTATCCTTGAAGAACTCGGCATCCAAGTTAGGGTATTCACCGTATGCATGAGAAGGGTTCTGCAGTACTTCGGTCATGTTGCCAGGAGAAACCCAGAGAATCTGGAGAAAATGCTTTCCGGGGGTCAAGTGGAGGGAAGAAGAAGCAGAGGCAGGTCACCGGCCAGATGGAACGACCTCATAAAAGAAGTAACAAAAGGGTCAATAGAATCTGCGACCCGCCATGCAGAAGACAGGTCGAAGTGGAGAAGCCTCGTAGGCAATCGTCTAGTGGCCACGATCCTCAGTAATGAGGAAACGACGCAGAAGAAGAAGTCTATTCTGGACAACAGCAATTGCAACATCGCCGAAACGTCGGGTGCTACAAATTTGACGGGATAAATTCGTATATCTTTATTATAATGTCAAAGCGCGACGATAGTCTTCGATTTAATAATACCAGTAAACTGCCTTACCTACATTTAAGCGTTTTTATTAGTCTTTCAACTGGTATTTAGTCAAGTACCAATAAATTACAACTTTTAACCTTCACCCTCTCACTTATTTGGTACTCGTATTATGGCAATTAATTACCGTTTTTTACCGGTAAAAAATGACGGAACATATATTTTGTCTTAAGGAAGTTTACGGTTGTTTTGATATTTTTTAATGGGTCTTTTCCCATGTGATTATGACGTATTAGCAACGGATAATTTATGTAATCTAATTAATATGATTTTTTAATCGATATTTTTTGGCAAATTAAATAAATTTGGTTATGCGCTATTTCTTTTTAATATTTTAAACTGTCGGCTTCGCCTTCCTGAATGACGTCATTGTGTAATATTCTCCTTGGCTATTTCTACCACAATATATGATTCGATACATGCCGGAGGAATCCATCTTTGTGCATCAAAAGGGAGCTACTTGGAAAATATATTTATTTATTTCTTTGTTTACTCGCTTATTACTAATCAACAACACAGTAAACCAATGCGTTGAAAACTAAAATTAATAAAGATATCACCGTAAATATACAAATAGAAAGTCACTTATAATACTAGCTATCATATAAGAATAAATAATTAAAAGCCTGCTATTTAAACGAATGACGGCTTGGCGGTTAAATTATCAAAATCTGATGCCAGCGAGTGAATTTCATTTAAGCGCCGTAACGCACGCGCCAACAAGTTCGACCTCGTAAGGTTAGTGCGCGAGAACAGCTCCGCGAAAGATGGTGCGATCGAGCACGAAGATAGTTACTAGGTACGAAAAGATCCACCTTGGCTAGTAAGCTAGGGTTATCAGTTTTACCACGAATTAGCTTAAAAACATAGGACATGGTCTGCATTTCTCTTCTGAGACACAGAGAATTATAGCCAACCTTGTGGTAAATGCAGTCGGATACAGAAATGGATAATATCCGTACTGCTTGAAGTACAAAAAAAATAAAAAACGTTTCTTTACCGTTTCCAGCATGATAGTAGAGGGCATAGCTTATTATATAGGGACAAGGTTCTAGAAGCCAGGAATCCAGGAAAGATTATCGTCGAGAAGTATGTACAGGTTTTTTACGAAATTCCTCTAAGGAACCGTGACATTGTCGAAAGTTATGGATCGAAAACTATAATAAGATATTTTATTTCTGACAATAAGATATTTTATTTCTAAAGATGGTAGCCTGTGATAAGTACCAAATCAAGTTGGGTTGATGAGTACCAAATCATTGTGAAACCAAATTGGGATCAAAATTAACATATAGCTGGACGTCGTCGGCGTAGAGGAGATATTTATTTAGTTTATTTTATTTTATTTTAAAGTCACTATCAAAATCTATTGACATTGCTACATTATATACATGATAACCAATGGAGAAATATTAACTGATTGAATTCGTCGTACCTATACCTGGCGCAGCCCAACTGAAATAAACCCGTTCCAGGGCTAGCGTATCTAAAGCATTTTATTTTATTTTATTCAGGAAACAGACAGTACAAAAAACATATTGATTAATCAAAATATAACAAACATAAACCATTTATATGTTTCCACCAATTAAACGGTCATATATTGCGTTAGTCTATATAAAAGAAAAGTTTAAAATATACAAGCATTTTTTAAAGTGAAAATATTAGGGTTTTTTGAATAAACAGAAAATATTCTGAAAAGTAATTGCTAAGTTACTAATCAGTCCAAAGTATTAAAAGAGTAAATATAAAGCAAATAGAGCAGAAAAAACAGTAAATAAATTCATAAACATGTATATTAATATGATAATAAATTAATTTATTAATAAATAGATAGTAATAAGAAAAAAAATATATAATTATGCAATGACACATTTTATGAGAACGAAAAATAGAAAAAAGAAATAAGTTATGTAAATACAAAGATAAGAGGAGAATAACTATTTTCATAATAAACAGATTACCTAATTAAATTGTAATACATTCATAATTAGATTTTTAAATGTATCTGGGGTTGTGGCAAATATATCAACATCCATAAACACCGAGTTGTAATGATGACAAGCTCTATAAAGAAAAGCATTTTGTATTTAAGCGTTTAACACATAAATAAAGAATAAAGACTAAAAGAACTTATAAAAATGGCAATTAAATAGCTTATAAACCTAACTTATAAAAGTTCTTATAACTTCTAAAACAATAATGTTCTTTTTTTAAGTTATTCGGTGTAAAGTAGACAGTCAGTTTTAATAGTCAAAGTAATAAAGAAAAATACAAATAGCTTAAATAAAAGTTAAATCTAGATATAATATAGTCGAAATCAATACAGTACCATACAATTCAATTCCACTTCAGTAAGTAGGCCATCCCTTATTTGGGTTTGTCATTGCGTCTAATATTCCCAGTAATGTAATTAATTATCTTAATAATTGTGAGCATAAAAATTAATTTAGGTAATTTAAAATCGGTATAAAAATCATTAATGATTTGTAACCGGTCATTTTTTTAAATAATCGGGGTAAATTAAATAGTCAATTATAATAGTGAAATTAATAACAAAAAATACGCTACAAATAGCTTAAATAAAAGTTAAATCTAGATATAATATAGTCGAAATCAATACAGTATCATACAATTCAAATCTACTTTAGTAAGTAGGCTATCCCTTATTTGGGTGTGTCATTGCGTCTAATATTCCCAGTAATGTAATTAATTATCTTAATAATTAGGACTATAAAAATTAATTTAGGTAATTTAAAATCGGTATAATAATCATCAATAATTGGTAACCGTATTTTTTTTAAATAATCGGGGTAAATTAAATAGTCAATTTTAAATAGTCAAATTAACAACTACTTTAAAAGTCACGATAATAATAAACGTTCAAGATAGTCCAAGAATAATAATAGAAATTGGCAGACTGTCATTTAAGAATTAGTTTATATTACTATAATATCTAGCATAGAGTGTATTGACATATTATGCTCTTGGCTATTGTCACCACAGAATGGAACGGGCACTACCCAGTTAGGAGTGATGCAAAATAATTCTGTAAATATAATTCCTAAGTATTATTTTGTAAATAAATAAATAAAAAAATAAATGGAATTAAACAAATGTAGCATACCCCTTTAGATGGCAGATTGTCTGAAGTATGAATAAACTGAACAGGAGAGGTGATAACATGTCTCCTTGAGGAACATCGGCGATAATCTTCGCTCAACTCGTTTGTTATCCACCAGTTATCCACCAAAGTTGAGCGTCTCCAAAATGTTTGCATTCGCTATATCTATGGCCTCATCACGGAGGCCAAAATTTGACCACATCACGGAGTACAGAGAGCAGCTTCACTGGCTGTCGACCCGGGAGAAAAGAGACATGCGAGTTCTCTGTATGCTTTCCAAGATCTTGGATGGCGTCGCTCCCAATTATCTTACCGGCAGATTTACTGCACTATCGGCTCATGGACGCCCTCTGAGATCAAAAAACAACCTGATACTCTCTATCCCTAGTCACAGCAGTGACTTCTTCTCATTCTCTTTCACCGTGCATGGAGCCCGTCTTTGGAATGCTTTGCCGAAAAATGTGAGAACCGCTCCATGCATAACAACTTTTAAAAACAGACTCAGAGAGCATTTGAAATCTTCCAGATAAATTCCATTTCCCCTCCCATTAACCTACTTTTAAAACATTAGCGTCCTTATAGGTGGTAAATTATTTTGATGTGGCAAACCTGTGCCCACAAAGAGTAAAGTATATATTTATTTCTATCCTGTTTTATTTTATTTGTCATACTCTTTATATATGTTAAGTTATGTAGCATCTACTCGGAAATAATCCTCATACAATAGTATATGTTAGCTCTAATATATTGTCTGCAGGTAATAAGCTCGCCCTTTCTTAAGAATAAAGAGTTTTATTATTATTATTTGTCGCCAAAAGCGACGCCCGAGGCCGCTTCCGTGGCTTGCGCGGTTTTGTGCTTACGTTTGTAGTTCTGCATCGTCATCGGCTGTTATTATTTTTGCAGTAAAGCTGCTTATTGCCGCGTATTCAATGTCAAAATCGTAAAATTCCATTTTCTGGTCTCGAAGTTGCCACTTCCAATAACGTCGAGTATTTATGATTTCCAATAAGGATGTCTGGTTCTGTTTAAAACGGCAAGCAATGTCATGATAAATAATTACCCTTGTGGATTTTTGCAAGTTTTGAGACACAATTTATTTTATTTTTTTTATTTTATTTATTAATTTACAATAACTTTATAATTATGTCATATACACACCATTAACATACTATGGTTGAGTTGGGAGAGATTGAGCACATCCTATGGTGAAAATGTCTATCGGCATTCCTAACTAGGTCAGAGACCCGTATCTAGGGATGCTGCTTTTTGTTTAAAGGTATCGACATTGATTTTTTAAAATCAATGGTATCGATGAGCTGACTCTTTTGATGTTATGAACTTACGTTGCATTGCATAATACATAAGAATATATACATATATACATACACATACATACACACATACATAAATATATATATATACATACCTACACCTATATATACATAAGCAAATAATACACGAGATTTGATATTAGTTTGTAATACATAATTTAATAAAACAACTTAAATTATTAGCGAGAGCAATTGAGACTCAGCATACATTGGACCCCTTTCAAGCAGAAAGGGGTCCAATGTATGTCCAATTAGTCATGATCAGCATATAACAATCCTTGAAGACGTAGGTATAAGAAGCAGATACAAAACGCTATTGCGCAGTTACTTGAGCGACACAGAAGTGACTGTAAAACAGGGACTCGATTTTTAATAGTTTTAGGAAAACGCAGGGTATACCACAGTCCACAGTGATGTAGTAGTAGTAGTAGTAGTAAACGGAGTGGGGGGCTTGTTTCCAGCCCTTGATGTCACCTGGATCTTTAAGATCTTTTGTAACTACCCACTTTGTAGTTAGGTCAGTGGTCAGCTAGTAGCCCAGTACTTCTTACCAGTCCAAGTAGATCACTGACCTTAAAGTTGGGCAGATCGCTGGGTTCGAGAAAGGCTCGTCCCAGTAAACTGTGTCTTTTTGCGGTGAGGCCTGGGCAGCGACCAACGATGTGTATGCGTCTTCAGGTTCTTCGCCACATATTCGGCAGTCCTTGCTCCATCATGGCTTTTGCCTGGCGACATCCCTGGTTCTGTTTCCAGGATGCCCGATGCCACAGTGATGTAACAGTACAGCCTTTTTTATTTTAATCAATCATAGAACCGCGTTGTTTAATGGAGGGCTACAATTGGCGAGGATAAGAAGTAGGAGATAGCACAGGGATCCCATCTCTCATATACCACCTGGCGTAGTCTTAACAGACTGAGGGTGTGACAATATACCGAGCGAATATCACAACTAGAGCTTTCAACTACAATGGACGAACCCGTCACTTCAGGTAAACTTGTTATTATTATTATTATTTGTTGCCAAAAGCGACGCCCGAGGCCGCTTCCGTGGCTCAGTGGTAAACTCCGCAACACACAATGTGCGGAAATAGTAGATTGTATCACAAGGGAGCAAAATAATATTTTTACGGCGAGGGATTCTTTAGTAGAATCGTGAACGTAGCGAGAGATTCAAAAAAGCGCCCGAGCCAAAAAAAAATCGGTTGTCTGTAAAGTCGGTTTACTGACGATAGTTGAACGTGACAACGTCATAAGAAAATACTGATGGAATGGTTGCATTTGAAGCAGTTTCATTTAAGATTCTGATATTGTTTATTACAAACACCCTAAAATATATGCTTTTATACTCACCGATTTGACTACCACATGTAAGTGTGTTATTGTATAGCAGTATAATTGTATAATTGTTTATTGTTTAAAGTTTATTGTTTTTTTTTAATTTGACAGTTTGAAATCTCAAACTGTTAAATAACGGTTTGAGAAGCGTTTGAGCACGCTGCGCCATCTAGCGGTAGGTAATACGTCGTAAATAAACAATATCAGCGACATTTTACCAACCGCTAGACAGCGCATCGTAATGATAGCTTTTCATACTTTTTTTTTTTTTTTTAATAAAAGTTGCTTACTTTGTTGCACTTTGTTGTACCCACAAGAAAATTGTCCGTTCAGTAATAACATTCCGTATATCAAGAATACATATAAAATTATGTCAAGAATTTAAATCAATCTAGTGATTTTCATTCGTACTATTTTAGACTGAGGTTAGTAAATAATTCTTTCGCAACCGGTAGATGGCAGCATTTATATTGAATAATAAATATAATAAATGGAACGCCTCAGAGCGAGGTAACGCCGCATGAGTCATGTTTTTTCGTGCTTGCAGCCAGCTCCATCTAATTATAAGACGTTGTATCGTCAAAAAAAATATTTTGCGCCCGCGTGATACACTCTACTTTTCGCGCCCGCGTGATACACCCTCTATGAGAAAATAACAACGACAAAAACAATTGACGTTCGCGCGTTTTTAATTTCATTTGTTTTTTTTATTCAGCCGGGGCGGCGCGACTAGGTGCCGTCGTACCAGCCAGTCTTTATTCAAACAATATTTGCTTTCAATTTCTTCGACGCTGAAGACTAAGATGTTCCAAATTCAAAAAGTGCGCGGCAAAGATAAATTGCGGCGCACTTATTCAAAAAGTGAGCCGCAAAAATAATTGCGGCGCACTTATAAAGTTTCTTATAGAAAACACCACTTTTGGGCGCACTTTAATGCGAACCAAGTCGTCATTTTCGAATAGATGGGATGAAAACATGTTTTAGCAACTCAGCAACATGTTGATTCAACTTTGTTGATAAACAAAAGTTTACCTTGAATACGGGGCCTTATTCATGGTAAAGTTTTGGTTACCTTGAATACGGGGGGCAGAAGGGGGGGGGGGGGTGCCAATTACTACTCTTTGCCCCAGCGTGGAAAAATCGTAGATCCGGGGCTTATGGCGTATATTCATAAAATTACTCAATTTAGTACCGGTTATAAATTAATTTAATAACCGAATGACACATATAATTCCAAAATAATCACTCGAATTGAAGATGACGGAATATACTAAATATATAATGACTTTTTTATAGAAATGAATTATCACGTTTGGCAGAAATAAATCTCCAAGTGCATTTATTTTTGCCACAATACCTATACGATTTTGTAGGCGGAATGATATTACTTTTCGGATATAGGGAAAGTATTGTAAACGTACTTCTCTGTGTCTGTGTGTGTTTTTGTGTATTCCTCCACGATAAAAGAATCTTTCTTTTACAAAAGAGAGCACTGCGCAGCATGTATCAGATAACGACTAGGACCTCATTCAAAGAATATTTCAGCAAGGCAAGGGTAATGATTATGTATTCGGCGTTCATATACCAGTGTTTAATGTATGCTAGACAGCACCTAGCAGAAACACCAATTATTGCAGACATTCACTCGCAACATACCCGCGGTAGCTCCCTTTTATGCGTACCCCGAATACGACTGGCAAAAGTACAGAAAAGCTACTTGTACCTTAGCATTAAATTCTATAATCTACTCCCTATAAAATTTAAACAGCTGGAGGACATAAAATTTAAAAAAAACATCAAGGAGATGCTGATAGGCCACCCTTTCTATAATCTGGCCAAATTTGAGGGCCATGATTTTTCGAATATTGTGCCCATTTAAATTACTTAAAAAAGTAGAGCCTTATTGTCTGATTATTTTATATGGTCTTATATCTATACTTTTAGTTTAAAATGCATAACGTAGATTTAATTTGATTATTTAACATTTTACTGACAATTTGAATATTACGATGAATAATTTTACTGCGTATCTTTTCGAATTACTACTTCAAATATTAGGCTTCTATTTTGATTATTTATATGTATAGTTTGACAATCTAGTAGTTAATTCTTGACTACCTATGTATGATCAGTAAAGAGTAGTAACGAAGCTTACTACCTAACCCAATTATTTTGACACGTCCAAGAGCGGTCTTTAGCCGTCAATTGGACACGATGAAAATGTAATGTAATGTAATAACGCCCAAACGCTTCATCCGATTGAGCTGAAATTTGGCATGCAGTCATCATTTTGGTCATGGCAAGAGTTGAAAAGATTGTGGTTGAAATCGATCCACCGGGGGCACGGTAGTCATACTTCAATCTCGAAATATTGGACTCAAACGCTTGACATGGAGACGGTACACGGATGTGTTGTTGGGCCTAAACCACATTGTGGAATGTTGGTTGCAATATCTCTTATCAGAGCTACACACATATTTTTTAAAACTCCGGCATATTTATGAAAATAATACATCATATTACTACAACTATCTACAATACTACAACTATCTAGCTTTGTTTGGCTGCACTTTGTGACTGTTACTATTATTTTAATTTTTCTTTGTGACTATTTTATTTTTCTAGAAACTTTACTATTACTGGTATTATAATTTTATAGTGACTTTCTATTTTTCTTACAAATATTACAAATTTTATTTATAATTTAAGTTATGACTATATAGTTTATTATTAACCGAAGGATAAGTGTATTTAATTATCTATTTACTTCAATGTTTTATTTTATTATAATTATATATTTACATATTTTATTTTTATACATATTTTTATTTAATTCAATGTTTTTTTCCATTTTGGCTTTTTTCTTTTTGTTTAAACTACTTTTTTTTTCTTTTGAATATGTTTTCTTTTTTAAACTAGTATTTGTTTAATATGTTTGCCCTAGAACAAGTGTTTACTTAGTTGGGCGACATGAGACCGATCTTCACTATAAGCGTGACACAACTTGCTGTGGGTTTTATTTAAAGTGTAGATATTAAGTACGATTTGTTACGCTTGTTGCATATTATGTGCATTACCATAAATAAAGTTTATGTATGTGAGCTGTATTGATACTTTTATTTAATATTGCACGGTTGGCTGTAAGAAATCGTGAAACGATAAGCCCGCCGTTTGTACTAAGTCAAAATAGAATTTAAGTTTTCTTTACCCATGTATTTTTTTTTTGTTAGTACAATAAAGGTATTTTTCATTTCATTTCATTTCATTTCATTTCATTTCATTTCAAATAAATAATAAAATAAATATTAGAAAGATATTATTTTAATACCTACTTCGGAAAATACTACAAATTTAGTACGAAAGTAATACCAAAATACCACTAGGGGGGAGGAGGATTGACGCGCGGTGGGAGGGGGTTTTCGGAGTAGGGGGGGGGGGGGGGGAGTTGGTCATGGCAAGAGTTGACAAGTTTGTGGTTGATATCGATGCGTACTAGTCATATTTCAATCTCGAAATATTACACTTAGAGACTTGAAATTTGGTACACAGATGTCTTGTTTTGTAAGGCCAAAATCACGTTGTGGAATTTTGTTTGGTATATCTCATATACAAGCTACAATAATAATATTTAAATTCCGCTATTTATTTTATTTATTTATTTAAAGCAATGTACATAATAAGCAACAAGCGTAACAAATTATATTTAATATCTACACTTAAATAAAACCCACAGCAAGTTGTGTCACGCTTATAGTGAAGATCGGTCCCATGTCGCCCAACTAAGTATGAACACTTGTTCTAGGGCAGACATATTAAACAAATACTAGTTTAAAAAGAAAACATTATCAAAAGAAAAAAAAAGTAGTTTACCAAAAAGAAAAAAAAGCGAAAATGGAAAAAAAACATTGAATTAAATAAAAATATGCATAAAAATAAAATATGTAAATATATAATTATAATAAAATAAAACATTGAAGTAAATAGATAATTAAATACACATATCCTTCGGTCAATAATAAACTATATAGTCATAACTTAAATTATAAATAAAATTTGTAATATTTGTAAGAAAAATAAAAAGTCACAATAAAATTATAATACCATTAATAGTAAAGTTTCTAAAAAAAAATTAAATAGTCACAAAGAAAAATTTAAATAATAGAAATAGTCGCAAAGTGCAGCCAAACAAAGCTAGATAGTTAGGAGTTCTTGGAGTATTCGGTATTGCTATAGATACTAATCAAATATTGAAGCCTCGGGCGGCGTGATTCGTTTCTCGGCTAAGGGCCATCAGACGGAATTGAACCCAACCGGGTTCGCACATGGCAAGAGTTGAAAAGGTTGTGGTTGAAATCGGTCCACCAGGGAGCGCAGTAGTCATATTTCATTCTCATAATACTGGACTGTAATTTGCTAAAATTATGGATACTTGAAATTTGATACACAGTTGCTTTGTTGGGCCGAAATCACATAATAATAATAATAATAATAATTTTATTAATTCAAAAACATAAATTTACAATTGCATTAGTTGCAGAATCTGCCTAACTAGGCCATAGCCCGTACCAAGGAAGACTCTATGTATGACAAAGATTTATTCATGTGCACATAGTGTTAAAAAGAAACATACAAAATATGATAAAATATGAAATAGATAAGCGAATTCAAATTAAACTTATAATTCTATTTTAAAATATTGATATAGCACGGTCATGAAAATAAATAATAATATAAAATGTCATAATATGAATTTTGAAGAACAAATAAATAAATGGTATTAAAATATAAAGTGTAGTTCAATGTATGATAGTAATAATAATGCAGACCTTTACTTTAAAATATGACTTATTTCCTTTTCCACCTCATTTCTACCAAGTTTAAGTAAATGTTGTTAAATTTTGGATTGATTTTGGATAATTTAGGAAATATTGGATTGACTTTGTTTGTTGGCATGTTTTTATAGATTCTTTTAGATTGTTATAAATTTTGGGCGCTATAAAGCCAAAGTGTCTTTGGGCGAAGAATGTTCGGGTTTTCTGTACAATGTGTTTACAGGCTGTGGCGCTCCTCGTTGAAATGTTATGCTCAGTTTTAACGAACGTGTTTAATGCGTTGCATTCTCACTATCCGCGCTCGTCGCCAACTATCGTTTTGAATCATGTCAACCTCCTTCCCGAAGGGACATCACGCTTGCCGGGAAAGTTTGGGGCGCCACAACTTTTTATAAGATTTTCTTGTCATTTGCTTCCTTTTTTCCCTCCAGTAATCGCAAAATAATCTGCGTACAAGCTACGATTCCGATTAACATTTAAAACAATAATAGTCGTAGAATAATCGTATCGTATCGTATCGGATGATCCCTACTAAAATGTTCGCGGTGATATTGCATTTTTCTATAATGACCATTGCTTTCGTCCATTACTTTGTACATGACTGCCCGACGAAAAAGGAGTTTAATTTGTTCAGGGTTCATTTATGTATGTTTTTCTTTTCTTTTTTCCACTATGACTTCTAAACCCTTGAACCGATTTATGATCTGAATGAGTCATGAGTGTCATAGGGTACCTTAACTGTCCAAATATCAATTAAGTAATTGTCGAAATGTCCTGATTGAGTACATTCCGGAAATATATATGTATATACATATATATAGACAAAAATATGAAATAATAATATGCAAAAAAAATGTTAAAAAATCATTATAAATACAGTAGTTCACTTTTTGTAACGTCAGTCGTGTTTTGTAATTCTTTTAATATATTTACTTGTTGACAACTTTTTATGAAAATAATTATTCTGTGCCCAGTTCGTGCCTACGTACTTTCTAGAGAAGTAAGAAGGGCATTTGCAAAAAAAAAAACTAAGGCCGATAGGAATCTTCTGACTTCATATTCGGAATCAACGCTCAACGATTCAGCAAATATTTTTGGGCTCGATTGCGTTTCTTCGTGAACTAAAATCGGAAATTAGTCCATGTGAAAGAGACAGGGCAATAGGCTAGAGCGGAATGTAAAATGAGCGGTTGTCACTTTTTCGCAATATTAAAGGCATATTAAAGGCAACCCACCACAATATTAAAGGCATCTGAATCTAGCACCGCACGAAATGTGTTCAAATCTATTAGGACGAATATAAGTTTCGAATGGTAGTTTTTATCGACTATCGTTCCTTTCATATTCCGCTCTAACTTATTGCTCTATCTCGTTCGCTGTAACTAATTTCAGTTTTAGTTCACAAAGAAAAGCAATCGGACCCATTATCCATGTAACAAAATCATTGTTGTCCAGTGATCGTTGAATAATCGTATCGTATCGGTTGATCCCTACTGAAATGTTCGCGGTGATATTGCATTCTTCGGTGATGACCATTGCTTTCGTCCATTACTTTTTTTAAATGATATCAGTGGATATGTCGAAAGGCGTCGATCGGCGCGCGCGGGCGCACATATTTTCGGGGTCACGCAGCAAGCAACACTTGCCCAAGAGCGGCACGTGAAAAGAACACGCCTGACCGTAAAACGGCCAACGAAACCTGCTCCTCCACATAGACGGCCGCGCATCTTGTTTTTTCGCCCGCCAACCGAAATTGATGCATGCGTTACTTACTTTCTCCGCGCGTTGCTTGTGGCGAAACCAGTCGCAATTGAAACGCCTAATAAAACAGCAAAAACGATGAAAAAAACGGCGACTAAAAAGAAAAACGCAGCCGCTTGATAACTCGGTCACGAGCTGTACGAACGTTTTGCTTGGGTCGCTGCATCCGATTGAGTTGTGATGATTACTTTTGTAACCTGATTAATATCCGTCTAATTGTAGTAAAATAAGGCAACACATTTTAAAAACAATAAATAAAATACAAACGGAGCTGCCATGGATTTCACCGACCAAAAATCGGGCCCATCATATATAATTATTACACTTCTGGGAGGTGAAGGGTGGATTCCGGACTTACGACCGGCGGTGGTAAGTTTAGGACAGCTGTCTTGCCACATGTGAGCGTCCACCTTACCACCCATTCACTCCCCCTTCAAAGCCATAGAATTTGAGATGCAGAAATCGCGGTTTTAGATAATTTTTCTAGAAAGGAGTTGATTATTTTCCTGGAGAGACCAAGATCTTTAAAAAGGTGAAACAAAGATTTAGCTGGCAGGCCACGAGCGCCTACTTCCACCGCGTGAAGGTGAACAGTGAAGCCGTTCCGGGTGACGGCATTTGCGAGGTCATGGTATTTATTTAATTTGTACTCGTGGTCTTTTGGGATATTTGATTCCCATGGAACAGTTAACTCTACGATAAGGACCATCTTCCGAGATAGAGAGTAAAGAGTTATATCTGGACGCAGGGCTGTGCATCCGAGACTTTCAGGGAATTTATACTGCTTAGAGACCGAATCGACCTCCATAATCCAATCTGAAGCTTTCTCGATTATTGAGAAAGGTTTTGCAGTGAGATGTTTTTTGCCTTTAGAGCCAACCCGCACAAACTGTATTGGGGGTTTGGAGGATACTGTCAACCCTCGCAAATAACATTTTATTAAAATGCTCTGTCCGAAGCCAACCCTGGGTTCAGCACTTTGTCATAGTGGAACTTAGACCGGACTATCATAATTCAATTCGCATACAAAATTTCGTTTCTGTGCTGTGGACCGTAGAGGGGTCCCCTCGTCGGGAGCCAACCCTGGGTGCAGAAGACATTTTATGTTAAAATTTAAAACGGGCTATCTTGAATGCGTATACAATATTTTGTGTCTGTGCTGTTGACTGTGGAAGAGTTGCCTCGTTGGGAGCCGATCCTGTGTGTAGAATCAGGTCATGCTCACCATAAAAATGCATTGTCATCGGAACTGAACCAACATGTAAAATTTCAACTTCATAGGATAAGAGCAAGTGGTTCTAATTCAGCATGCAAGATTTGACCTAAACAATCATACATATTAACAAACATTGCAAGGTAAACACGACTATATATATAACATTAATATAGGTAATATATAACACGGTAATATATAACATTAATATAGCCATTAATACATTTCAAATTAGCAAATAATATAAAGCACCTATTTAAAAGATAATAATTGTGTAACATTTTTTTTAAGAAAAAAGGAAAAAAGGAAAAAGAAGCATTTCTAAATTTAAATGTATAAGTACCATAGGGGAAAGGAGAGGGAAGGGAGGGATTGTTATAACACTATGTGATATACGTACATAAATGGCCATACATACATATACTATTGACATATTATATACATATAAACATACATACACACATACATCCACTGTATATAAATAAAGTAATACTTAGTAGTGCGTATTTTATAAATATTTAAATTAATTATCGTTCCTGAGCTTTTCTTCGACTGCGTGAAGAAAAGTCTTCCTGTCTAGAGAAAAATGCCAAGGTTATTAAAACAGCTGAGTAGCCGTATCATAGTAAAAGGTAAACGTTAAAAGTATTTATTTCCAATACAACCATAACAATTGTGTAGGAATGACATTAATTAATCTTAAACTAGTTACTCAATTTAGCCAAGAGATGATATACAATATATAACTTCAAACTTACCAATTTACGAAAACAAAGACTATATCGTACCAGTTTACAACAAAACAATTAAAAGTTAATAATATGTATTAGATTTAATGGGTAGATACGATGCTATGTATTTTCAAAATATTTTAAGAAGTCGTTATGAGCATACATGTTGATTTTAAGCAGATAAACTCGGATGGATCTCTTGAAAATATCGATGTTTTTAATCGCTTTTAATCTTTCAGGCAATTTATTAAAAAGTTTGAGGCCTAAGTATCGACTAGTCGCCTGGAATTTGGCAGTACGTGCTACGGAAGGTTGGAGATACTGGGTTTTATACCTGGTGTAGAGTTGCTGAAGTAGCTTGTATTGCATCTGGGCACGTGAAACAAACGAGAAACTCGGATACTTCTGGGGGGCACTCTCAAGGAAATCCGCTCAGTTAAAGTTGGACAGTCTATTATACTATGAAGAATGTCATATAGGAAAGACGTGTCGGTTATGGTCCGTCTATTATAGAGCAGTACAACTTTAAAGTAATCCGCTCGTTCCTCATATGTCTCGAAGTTCGTGTGCTCGCGCCAATTTAGATATCGCAAGAAACGCTTTTGGACGCCCTCAACCTTGTTTACAGATGCAGCATACATCGGTGACCATATAGTGGATCCGAATTCTAAGACACTTCTGACATATGCATAAGTATTCCCTTAGTCGGATTGGGGAATGCTTTAGGTGTAAACCATTCGCTGCCACGATCGCACGAAACCATTCGCTACCATCTGACTGACAACACCCTGAGATGGTAAATTCACCTGCGGCATCGTCAACCTTAATCTATACTAATATTATAAAGAGGTAAAGTTTGTGACGTTGTAGGAAGTAATCTATGGATCTACTGAACCGATTTTAAAAATTCTTTTACCAATAGAAAGCCACGTTATTTTTGAGTGTTATAGGCTATATAAATATCCGAAAAATGAAAAGACTTTTTCGTGGTAGTCGGATTTCCAAAGTAAGTCGGATAAAACGGTCGAACGAAAACGTTTCTAACAAACGCTGCCTTAACTATGAGAGATATATGATTGAGTTCTAGAGAAAAGTTGTAGAGCTTGATAATGCATACAAAAAAGTCAGCGACAGCATATGTCTAACTTTTATATTTAAGTAACAAAAAGTAGTATTTTATATTAAAAAAATAATTTAAATCGTTAGGTCATGTTTATTGGTCATATTATCAACAATTATGAATTCTTATCAAAATAAGTAAATTTATCGTCTCAAGTGTTTAAAACAAAAGACTTTTCCTTTTCATTCCATAAATGGTTAAAGAGATAAGACACTCGCAAATAAGACACTCACAAGGAGACAATCACAAATTATGGTGATATAGTCAAATTGGCAAGCAAATACATACATACCAATGCAGTAAAAATACAACCCTTCTTTTGGCAGTCAGGAAATAAATCATAGCACTCAGTACTAACCGAACAACACTCATGATTTCATCACAAGTAAATAGTTTTACCGCCCAACGAAGTGTGCACGGATCAGGTAGTATATAATACATCTAATGTGCCAAACGACACTTTCATTTTAAGTGCCAAAAATATTGTACCATTTCTTTACGGTGAATTTAGAGAGTACTTGCCATTCCGATATCAATCACGTCATGCCGGGGCCTACTTTCGTCCAAGCAAAATCGCACATTTTCGCGGTCAAGACTATTAAATATACGTGTTGTAGATACCTACGCAGACGGACTGGCATTTTATGCAAAGTTTTTTCTATAACCTTACATAAAATATATATTTCAATTCAAACTGCGGCCTTCTAAATTGTGCCAAACTATTATCGCATTTTAATAGGCTTTTTCTAATAAATTAAGGTATTTTAGTTTATGCTTCCTTGAAATTGACATTGATTAATAACAGATATTAAGTAATTTTCCAGTTATCATCTCTCGGTAGTTGGTTCTCGCGAGAATTGTAGAACTGATTGGCTGGTCAATTATTACGGGGTAACCTTAGCAATACATCAAGCGTACAGAAACATTCCGGTACTGTACAAAATGAATTGTTTGATGTTTTAAATTCGGCGCAGTGCACGTTGCGCGCATGCGTCAATTGTATTCCAGAAAGGCGATCCTTACGAAAACAAGAAAAAAAATTGGTTAGGTCAAGCCAAGACTTTTCCGGTAAGTAGATAAGCTCCCCGCGCGCCAATTGTAGTGTATTTGTGGTATTTTTCGTGGTATTAACCCTTTATAGCTTCATGTGACATTTCTGTAACAAACTACTAATCCCCCCAAATAAGCCATTAAATTCATTTAGTTCATTTGAATCCGTCTAGCACTACTGTACCCTACAACTTAGTATCGAGTAAAAATCATAGATAGCGTAATTAAGCGACTTATGTGAGTTTAAATATTGGGCGTTGATAAAAGTGATAAATTAGAACTAAGGCAGGTGTTGAATGACTGATAAAAAAATATAAAAAGTGTATACAATTGTGTGGTTTTCGTGGAAACCTGTAGGTAAGAATATAATTTTATCCATTCAAAATTTCGAAGCAAAAGATGGCAAGTTAGGATGTTCTAACATTTACTGGAACTGACTATGGCAAATTCTTGGTTATTATACCGAAGAGTAAGGAAGGCAAAATATCTCAACGGCAAACAAATGTCTTCAGCAGAATTTAGACTTGAGATAGGCGAGACCTTATGCGAGCTTGGCCTGAAGCCTAACATCAAGAGTCGAAGGCCTTTAGAAGACGAAATTCAAGCCAAAAAACATAAGGGCCCTGCGCAACATGTTCCTCCATTGGCAGTAATGCAGGACCAGGTCGGTCATTGGCCGATTGAGGTTAAAAAAAAGGATACGTTGCAAGATTCCCAAGTGCACTGGCGTTTCACAAACAATTTGCGAAAAATGCAGTGTAGCATTATGCTATAATTAACAAAATAATTGTTTCAAATTTTTCCATACAACATAAATGTTTTTTTATAAGTTCAACTCAATGTAACAGTAATGTCACATTCCCTTAAATGTCAAATAAATGATTAATAATAAATATTCTTGAATTTCTGTGAAATACGTGTTTTTTTATTTGCCTAAACCTATCTCATTATCAACATTATTTTTTGTTTGAAGATCTTGGGCTATAAAGGGTTAAAATGGAATTTAAATATAATTTGTGTCGCTTGTATACGATCGATACCTGCCGCAGGGCTGCCACAGGGCGAGGAGCCCTACGACGCCATATTTTGAAAACTGGGTCAATGGTCCATCCGAAGTGTATTCGTCGGTAGACATCCTGGTCGAAGTTGAGTTTGTCTAGTTGGTTCGTCTGACCCAAACAGACGTTTCAATAATATTTTTCCCAACATGTACATCTTGAGGTGTCGACTACAACGGGCGAGCCCGTCACCACAGGACGTTTTAACGATTAGTCGTTCTATCGACCTGCAGTGAGCGTAGAACACTTCGGACAGTAACAATCCAACGTCTAGCTACGCCACAACCCGTGAGAGTCCAACGCCTTACCGCGAGTTAGCCAGGAATAAACCCGGCGGGCTCGAGATACTCGCGCCCTCACTTCCAATTGTGACCAGATTTCTCCGGTCTCTCTATTGGTTCCGAGTTCGAGGTCGCTTGGGCGGTCCTCTCCCTTACGAAGCGGTAAAACGGTGAATACCGAATCTATCGCGGACCATGGCGTCCTTTGCCCGGCTCTGAACCGGGATCGGATGGCCAATGGTCATTTCAAGAGCAGACGCCATAAGGTACGCAACCACCCCCGCTCTATAGGAAACAATACAGCTTCCAGACTCCCCCGACAGACGTTTCAATAATATTTTTCCCAACATGTACATCTTGAGGTGTCGACTACAACGGGCGAGCCCGTCACCACAGGACGTTTTAACGATTAGTCGTTCTATCGACCTGCAGTGAGCGTAGAACACTTCGGACAATAACAATCCAACGTCTAGCTACGCCACAACCCGTGAGAGTCCAACGCCTTACCGCGAGTTAGCCAGGAATAAACCCGGCGGGCTCGAGATACTCGCGCCCTCACTTCCAATTGTGACCAGATTTCTCCGGTCTCTCTATTGGTTCCGAGTTCGAGGTCGCTTGGGCGGTCCTCTCCCTTACGAAGCGGTAAAACGGTGAATACCGAATCTATCGCGGACCATGGCGTCCTTTGCCCGGCTCTGAACCGGGATCGGATGGCCAATGGTCATTTCAAGAGCAGACGCCATAAGGTACGCAACCACCCCCGCTCTATAGGAAACAATACAGCTTCCAGACTCCCCCGACTGTTAGTCGGAGTTGGGAGCTAACGGGAGCTAACGGGCCCAAGATGAGGTGGCCACGATGACCCATGTGTTCAGGGTCGGTCACACTCACGGGTCAACACCCATCCGATGGCCTCCACGCATGGGGTGCGAACCTGGGTAGGACACTGGGTCAACCAGTCTCCCCTGGGAATCAAACCTCTGGCGCTCCTGGACGGTCTGCGCACCGAGCGGCGCAAGCCAATCGATTGTGCTCTCCGACTAACAGTCGGGGGAGTCTGGGAACTGTATTGTTTCCTATAGAGCGGGGGTGGTTGCCTACCTTACGGCGACTGCTCTTGAAATGACCATTGGCCATCCGATCCCGGTTAAGAGTCGGGCAAAGGACGCCTTGGTCCGCGATAGATTCGGTGCACACCGTTTTACCGCTTCGTAAGGGAGAGGACCGCGCAAGCGACCTCGAACTCGGACCCAATCGAGAGACCGGAGAAATTTGGTCACAATTGGAAGCAAGGGCGCGAGTATCGGCCCGCCAGGTAACATACTGGCTATCTCGCGGTAAAGGCGTTGGCTTCTTGCGGGTTGTAGCGTAGCTAGACGTCGGATTTGTTATGTCCAAAGTCTTCTACGCTCACTGCACGGTCGATAGAACGAAGAATCGTTAAAACGTCCTTTGGTGACGGGTTCGCCCGTTGTGGTTGACATCTCAATATGTTAGTCGGAGTGCACAATCGATTGGCTTGCGCCGCACGGTGCGCAGACCGTCCAGGAGCGCCAGAGGTTTGATTCCCAGGGGAAACTGTTTCCAGAGTCCTGCCCAGGTTCGCACCCCGTGCGTGGAGGCCGTCGGATGCGTGTTGACCCGTGAGTGTGACCGACCCTGAACACATGGGTCATCGTGGCCAACTCATCATGGGCCTGTTAGCTCCCATGTACAGGTCTGGGTGCGACATAGTATTTGACAATAGTATGACCGTTAGTTGTGGGGTTTTCCAGTAATAGTTTGAGGTAAAATTATCGTCGCCGCAGTATGATTAGTGGCAAATTGCAGTCTGCTGCAGACAAATGTAATTATTGTCCTAGTAACGTTTGTATGTATACACTTTAATAATGGTTTATCGTTACTAAGAATCAATTCAAATATTTGTTTTGATAGTAGTCAGCAAAAAAGTTATATTAACGGCGCGTGCCTACCTTGAATTTCATGGGTCAGACCCCAAATAGGTCCCAGGATTTTCCCAAGACCAAACTGACCAAGCGAATATATAATGGATTTCATAGCCTTCGGAGGCTGCAGAGACTCCTCCCTGTAAGCACTAAGCAAACCATAACTCAAAGTCTGCTTCTGCCGTTACTAGACTATGCCGATGTTGCATATTTGGATCTCACCGAAAACAGACTGGATACACTTGAGCGCCTAGAGAACGTTTGCATACGGTACATATTCAATCTGAGGAAGTATGACCATGTTTCCGATTACTGACCAAAATTGCAATGGCTTCGTATACGGGAGCGGAGAAATTTGCATATCTTTTCACTTTTATATAATGTCCTACAAAATCCTACATATCCCTCCTACCTCAACGAGGCTTTTAGCGGTTAGGAAGTCATGGTCTCCCACTTCGTTTAAGTCAGAATAATATCCTACTTATCCCAAAACACAATACAACTTTTTTCTGACTCCTTCTCCGTACGTCCAGCTCGACTGCGGAATCAGCTTCTTGCAACTATTAGAGGCGCTAGCTCGCTGTTCACCTTGCGTTATCGTTCCGGCATCCGAATTATGTAAGAATTTCGATAGAAAATATTAGATAATTTTGTTTCCTCTATATAACCTAGAAAATCTGCGCTTGTAATACCAACATTCATACCTTATACCTTATAACTTAGGTATATATTTAAATATTATGTTATAATTTTGTTAGTTTTGACATAACCAAGTGTAGGAATTCCTATCAACTGGTTTAAGAAAGAAAAAACAGTCTTCTACTCCTTACTCGCGGGAGATAGAACGATATTAATCGTTAAATTTTCCTGGGGTGAAGGGTTCGCCCGTTGTAGTCAACAAACCACGAATGTCCAAGACAAGTGAATAAATTATTTATACTAATATTATAAAGAGGTAAAATTTGTGAGGTTGTGTGAGTAATTCCTGGACCTACTAAACCGATTTTAAAAATTCTTTTACCAATAGAAAGCCACGTTATTTGTAAGTGTCATAGGCTATATATTAATCCGAAAAATGAAAAGACTTTTTCGTGGTAGTCGAATTTGCAAAGTAAGTTAGAGAAACAACGGTCGAATGAAAACGTTTCTTACGAACGCTACTTTAACGATGAGAGATATATGATTGAGTCTTAGAGAAAAGTTGTAGAGCTTGATAATGCCTACAAAAAAGTCAGTGACAGCATATGTCTAACTTTTATATATTCAAGTCACAAAAAGTAGTGTTTTATATTTAAAAAATAATTTAAATCGTTAGGTCATGTTTATTGGTCATATTATCAACAATTATGAATTATTATCAAAATAAGTAAATTTATCATCTCAAGTGTTTAAAACAATAGACTTTTCCCTTTTACTGCATACGATATAGGTATAGAATAAGGTAGTCGGATTTGCAAAGTAAGTCGGAGAAAAAACGGTCGAATGAAAACGTTTCTTACGAACGCTGCTTTAACGATGAAAAATATATGATTGAGTTCTAGAGAAAAGTTGTAGAGCTTGGTAATGCCTACAAAAAAGTCTACGACAGCATATGTCAACATTTTATATTTAAGTCACAAAAAGTAGTTTTTTATATTTTTTTTTTTAAATATTATCTATTGGTCATATTATCAACAATTATGAATTTATATCAAAATAAATAAATTTATCGTCTCAAGTGTTTAAAAAAAAGACTTTTCCATTTTACTGCATATAATTTCCCTTTTACTGCATAAATGGTTAAAGAGATAATACACTCACAAATAAGACACTCAAAAGAAGACACTCACAAATAATGGTAATACAGTCAAATTGGCTTGCAAATACATACATACATAATATGTAGTAAAAATATAACCCTTATTTTGACAGTCAGGAAATAAATCATAGCACTCATTACTAACCGAACCACACTCATAATTTCATCACAAGTAAAAAGTTTTTTCGTCCAACGAACTGGGCACGGGTCAGCTAGTAATATAGAAAAGAGAGCATTCGTGAAAGACTCCGTTCTAAATAACTCTGATTAGAATGTTTCCAGTATCAAGTTTCGTTCGTACAGCAAAAAAGCACTTGCGGTACAGCTTTCGGATGTCAAAACGTATGACGTGAAGCAAATTCGTGTGGCTTGGTTTACATTTCAATTGGTGAAAGCACACGTGGAGGAAATGATCTAGACCTCGAGGTCTGCTTCTCCAGGCCTTTAACTGCATCGGATCACGTCATGCGGAGGAGATCTCGCAGTGACACCCCAACATGGCTCTCTCCATTGCCAATTACGCTAATAACCAATGCGGGCACAAATCTAACCAATTTAAATAAAAACTCCAAAAAGCGTCTGTCTGTCCGCCAGTTTGATTGCGATAACCTCGAAAACCGCTAAGGGATTTTGATGTGGTTTCAACTGATCGTTGGAGCGTATTTCTAGGAATGTTTTTTTGTAAATTATTTACTGCTACACAAACAATACTCAAATAAATATATAAATTATTACTAATATTTTTTATATAATTCCTTGTTAGAGCATAATTTCCTATATATAAAATCGAAGACTATTGCGGTTGTTTGACATTATAAATAGGATAGAAAACTAATTTACCGCGTGACATTTGTAGCACCCGACGTTTCAGTGACGTTGCAGCCGCCGCTGTCCAGGGTAGACTGAAAGAGCTGTCAATCCGTTGTTTTGCGGGTTGGTCGCAAACCGCTGCCGCCACTGCGTAGGTTATAACGGTGGTGGGGAGCCGGGCTCGGAGCGCGCGAATTTATAAAAACCGACTTGCATACAACATTCACTGTATCCTGTCTTACGTCTTTGCGTTCGGCGTTCGGCAGCGGGAACATTATAAGAAGAGGGTTCTACGTAGAAGAGAGTTTGTAACCGTCGTCTCTATTGAAGTTTGGGGTTCTTCTTATTTCAATGGCTTCCCGGATCATGCGAGGAAAGTAGAATTGTTTCTTGGATAGCACAATGGGATTTTGAAACTGCTTCCAGTGGTTAATTCTGCTATCCAATATATGTTTGAAGATCGCCGATTTTTCTCGCTGAACGTTTTTAACAGCTTCGATGTGTTCTGTCAGTTGCGGTTCTATAGGCCGTTTCGTTTGTCCAACGTAGGCTAGACCGCAACTGCATTCGACTTTATACACACCCGGGGTTTGTAGTGGTATTACATCCTTCACAGTCCTCAAAAATCGAGCTATATTTTTGGTCGGACAACGGCGGCTGCAAAATTACCGAAACGTTGGGTGCTACAAATTCCACGCGGTAAATTCGTTTTCTATCCTATTTATAATATCCTATATGTATTCCGTATGCTAAATAAATTATTGCCAATGTGCCATTTAACTAACGATTCATAAAACAAAGTAATAATATAAAATGTAATATTATTAAAATTATTGATACCAATTAATGTTATAGGAAAAACAAAAACAAAAAAAACAATTCGCTATGATCTTTTGTATGTAGCGATAGAAAATTAACTATAAATAAAATAACGATTCAGCAGGCTATTAAATAAGAGCAAAGATAATTAATAGGAATATAATAAATATTTAAATTTTAGAAATAAATTTACAATAAATTCTGAATTAAAATATTTAAAAATGAAATATAATTGTAGGTTTAATTAAGTCAGAAAAAAATGGATTTCGTTATTAGGAGTGCCAGGTTGAAAAAAATCGGTTGTGTCACCCCAATAGCAAGCAGACCCCCCCCCCCCCCCACCGCATCAACCCCCTAACCCCCCTCCATAAGCCCCTTACCCCGATAGTGATTGTGTCAAGAGATTATGATCGCCAATTTAGCTTCTCATTCTCTTTCAGCGTGCATGGAACCCGTCTTTGGAATGCTTTGCCAAAAAATGTGAGAACCACGCCAAGTATAACAACTCTTAAAAACAGACTCAGAGAGCATTTGAAATCTTCCAGATAAAATCCCTTTCCCCTCCTTTTTAAACTTTAGCGTCTTATAGGTGTTAGATTATTTTGGTGTGGCAAATCCTGTGCCCACAAAGAGTTAAGTATATATTACTTTCTATCCTCTTTTATTTTATTTGTCATATTCTTTATATAGGTTAAGTTATGTATGTAGTCTACTCGCAAATAATGTTCATACAATAAAATAGGTTAGCTATAAAATATTGCCTGCAGGCAATAATCTCGCCTTTTCCTAAGAATTATTATTATTATTATATTTATGGCCACCAGAACCAGAGTGGCCCAAGTGAAATTTTGGTGATTTTAAGTTTAATGCAAAAGTCCATATAAAAAATCATTATTTACAAATCCAGAGTGGCCCAAAATTTATTTTATTAAAAAAAAACACAGATGGCGCTATATAAATAGTTTTGTCCTTGTAATTTTATAAGCAATATTATTATAGACCACAGTGGCCCTGGTTACCCATATCCACAAAAAATATTTTTGCATTTGGGCCACTCTGGTCCTGGTGACCTCATTTGTAGTATATCTGTGGTAATTAAATGGCTACTTTTCAACATAATGTAGTATTTTATGGCAGATGTAAATATGGCAGATGATGTAAATATGGCAGAATTTATAAATTATTTCTGTCGCATATAAGAGATACTCCATAAGAGATACATATAAGAGATATATACATAATTTATATATTAGAATAATAATGATAGTAATAGTAATTGAGTAGAGTAATAATAATATTATTAACAGTAGAATTATAATAATAGTCTATAGTAGAATAATAGTTATAATCTAGAATAATAGCCTAGAAAAATAATTAGCGATTTGGAATCATCTGTAAGGTTAATTATATTTTGGGAAATAAATAAATAAATAAATAAATAAGAAAGTCTCTAAGTCCAATATTTGGAGAAAGTATGACTAGCTATGGTGCACTGACTTCAACCCCAATGTTCTCAACTCTTGCCATGACCAAATAATGCCTGCATGCTAAATTTCAGCTCAATCGGATGAAGCGTTTGGGCGCTATCATGGAGGAATACACACACACTAACTCTCTCTCTCTCTCTCTCTCTCTCTCTCTCTCTCTCTCTCTCTCTCTCACACACACACACACACACAAATACAAACATACACACACACATAAGTGCGTTCACAATGCTTTTCCTCTAAGCGGAAAAGTAAAATCATTTTGCCTACGAAATCGTTTCGATATCATGGCAACAATAAACACAGAAATAAGCTCGAATTCAAATCGAACTTCAGAGCAATCGCTTCTCAAATTTGCACGGAGATATTTTTCTGCCAAACGTGATAATCATTTTCTATAAAAAAGTGATTATATATTTAGCATATACCGTTGAATTATGACTAGCGAGGTTAAATATGACTAACACACTCTGCTGACGAATATCTAGAACCTGCTTTTTACTAAAACTTGTACATTTGTAAGCAATCAAGCAATCAAGCAAACTTGATTGTAATATTAGAGTACTGTCCACCTTAAAACGGGCTAGTCCCAGTTGGGTGACAGAAACAAATAAGCAAAAGGTTAAGGTATTGCCATTCGGTTCCTGTTATTTTTGTAAGCTAGTCAATGTTTTATAGTAATTAATTCTTAAATAAATAAAATAGTAGCTTTTAGAGTCATAGCAGGGATTTTTTTGTAAGTAACCCTTAAAAGGATATAATATCAAGTAAATATATTAAAAAGAATAAAAAACCCGACCGCCTTTACAGAAAATTAACTTTTATTTTATTTATTTATTTATTTATTTATTTTATTTATTTATTTATCCTATTTTTTATAGTTACATAGAAAGATTGCGTTCATTTTTTAACACATTTTAAAAGAATACATATGAAGAAAATCGCGAAAGGGCATTAACTTGTCAGGATTACAATTTTGTATATATAATTATTTTTATTATGGTATTTTCATGAAATATTTGTGGTTTATGTATTCATCCATATAGATACATGTATATTTCTGTAATGTACTCAATCAGACCTTTCATTTGACATAAAATACGACAAATTTATTAACATTTGGACATTTAGACATGTATTTTTTGATATTTGGACAGTTTAGGTACCCTACGGCACTAGGGATGACATACAGCTTCTAAAAATATCACACACGTCTAAATTGGTTCTAGCGTTCAGAAATTATAGTGGAATAAAAAATCAGTGTTTCTTCATTAATACATACTTTTTCCGAGTACAATAGCGTAGTTTTAAATTTTTTTAATAACTCGAGCGCTGACGTTTGAATTGTAGTTTCTCTTAGAGAACGCGAAGAAGAAGATTACATCACAACAAAAATATAGCGTTTCAGGAAAACGACTATTACTCCGAAACTATTATATGGATCGTATAAAGAAGACCTCTTTTATGTTTCTGTTGAAATTTGCTATTAGATAAGTGTAACGTCGTTTTGTAAAGCAATAAGCATTATTCAGAATTATCTGTCAAATTTGTGGTACAGAAAAAAACTGCCTTGTCCAACATTTCTATGTTTTTTCTGGAAATAAATCACCCTATGCAAGAAATTGTGAATACTTTTATAATAATTATAATATGCTTCATTCAACCTATGACTTCGTTTTACTTATACACATACAAAAATAAAAAAATATTCGGTGTTGAAAATCAACATGAATATTGAAGTTTTTGGTTTGGTTTGGTTTAATCATAGACTAAAAAATGGCGACTGTATGAAAAATAATGAACCAACTAGTCAACGACAGAGAATCTTCTCCTCTTTTCGCATATACCACAGGCCGTATGATTTATGTGAGGTATCAAGGGTAAATAATTGGAAAACATCGGCGCCGATCTCGGCTGGGACAGATGTCCCCTTTGCCGCTCTACGGTAATTTCAATTGTGAGACAATTGTCCCGTTTGCCGCTCAAGGGGTTAAATGTTGGAATAGAATAAATTCGAAAGATCCAAAAACGGTTATTTAAAAATCGGTAATATTTTATGGAGTGTAATAATTGAACACTTCGGATAATTCGTTTTGCTAAAATAATATTCCATATATTTCTCCTCTACACTAGGCCCACCGGATCTATTACTGACGGCCGCGAAGAGGACGAACGAAAAAACTCACAAATAATGAATGTCAACACGCACCGCGTAATTCGGCGATGTTTAAAGACGCTGCTTTCTCCTTATATAAGAGCAAGTGGTCGCAGCACGTACCCTATGACACTCGAGAGGACAAAACGATCCTAACAATACGACACACTTCTGAATCGGTTCAAGCGTTTAGAAGTTATGGTGGAATAAAGAAATGGAAAACATGCATAGGTGAAGCCTGAACGCATAACACTCGTTTTTTGGGCAGTCGTGTGAAAACAGTCGTTCGTGCGATTTTCAGACATTCTTAAGGCGACATGATACCTGGGAACGACTCTATCTGAAGAATTTTAGTTTTATGAGTTTTTTGAAAAATATAAGCAATAATTAAAAAAAGTTTCGAAGTGAATCCCTCAAAAAGGAACCAATTTAAAATTTGGACTTTGAAAAGTTACTCATTGCCTTGGAAATTAAGGCTTTGAACTGACTTCGAAAACTTTCAGGTGAGATTACTCCTACAATGTAAGCGGTGAGAGTGTTTTATTATAATTTCATTATATTGACCGGTTAATTCTCTAGGGCATCACTTATCCACATTTTTTATTTAGGCCCTAAATTAATTACAATTAATTAAAACGTGAGAGTGCTCTGAGAGTTACTTATACCACCACTGCGTTAAGATAGTTATTCTGTGCTAGCGCTGCGATAGGCCGTTTAGTATGCGCCTGGTGCTCGGCGCGAGTATACGTGGAATCTGCGCTTGACGCTTCGTCAACGCTGGATTTTTATTGGTCGAATGCTACAAAATTGACCCCGCCTATTTTTTCGCGTGTCCGCCCATTTCGGATATTTTCTGAGGTCTCATGTCGCCTTAACGAGGTTAACATCACGATAACCTCAAGAACCCCTGGAAATATTCTTATTTAGTTTACACTGTCGACAAAGCAGGGCTTTAAACCGTTAATCCGTTAACCGTTAATTAACGGAGTTGCATTTCCGTTAGATTGATGTCCGTTAATCCGAAGTCTATTAGATATTTCTGTGTAGAAACGTTTTCGTTTATTGCCCTTCCGCCTCGGTCTACAAAACGAAATGGTGTTTCTAGTCGTATCGTGGATTAGCATGTTGTGGATTTGGTAATTCTATTTCAAATACATTTCTTTTTCATTTTATTTTCAACTTATATTTTAATATTTACTTATTATATAGTATGATTTTTGTTTCTTTAATTTTTCATTTAAATGTAGTTTTATTTTTCCGTTTTCATTCAATTTTCTTTTACATAAAGCTTTTAATAAACCTTACATTTAATTTGATCTCTGTATATTCTGTATAGTTAATAATTATACAGGGTTATTGCTTCTTCGATAGATACCTTTGGATGTGTTACGGAAGAGATTATTTGCATCAATAGTCACATTTACCTACAGCGTGAGTTTTTTATTACTGACATTGTTGTACTGAGTGATTCAGTCCGACAAACTAAGCAAGTTATGATATTTTTTGTAGTTGTGGTACGTCTAGCACGTTATATTCTATGTAGAGACCATCAGACGAGTATCTCCAGGGCTTTCTGTTTATAATTTTCAATACTAGTTTCTGATCTCTGATCAAGGGCTCCATGTAAATTTTCGTTGCACCTCCCCACCCTATGATCCCATAGATTAGAATGGATTGGCACAGCGCATGGTATACTAGCTTAATTGTTCTTTGGTCAAGGATGCCTCTAAGGTCTTTGAAAACATACGTGAGTTTCCTCACTTTTGCCGACAGCTCCATTTTATGAGTGCTCCATTGTAACCGGTAATCAATAAATATACCTAGATATTTAATGTTATGAACTTTATTAAGATTAACACTATTACAATTTTCGGGGTTAAGACAATCTGTGGAGTTTCAGAATATGCTCTTGTTTTGGTTGAGCTACACTGGTGGCACTAAATGTTATGTACATGGTTTTTTGCGCATTGAGTGATAGTAGTACACCATCTATACACAATATTACCTGCTGAAGGCCATTGATTAATTGATTGATACCATTGATTATGTATCATTCCTAACTAGGCAGCGCCTGTTTCAAGGAAGACACCAATGTTATAGCAATAAATAAATGATTATGTCTAATTTCATGACGGTGTTTTGAACTGGTCGAGATAATCGGCAATTACAAACAGACAGACAGACAGAGAGATAGCGAAGCCTCGCCAGTAGGTATTTATTTATACGCTTTGGTACGGAGCCCTAAAAATAAATAGCGAATGACGTGTAGCACACACCGTCCAACCTGTCCAAATATTTTAATAGTACTTTTGACCCGAAATCCACGTCGTTAAAACGGTAACTGCCCGAATCAACTTTTACTTTCCACTGTATTTACTCTGTATGGTTAAGGCTTATCGTTTTGCCTGGACTCATTGTGCAGTTTGGAACGATGACGTTATCGTCATCATCATAATAATCATCATCATCATTATCATAATCATCATCATCATGGTGTCGTGCCCTTCTTTTACTCTCGCCGAATTTCTTCTCTCGAACACATCATTAAGTACTCGACTATATATAAGTACTGTGTAAGTACTGTACTAAAAGTACTGACTTACTATACTATAAGTACTATAAGCTATCGCAGTTATAAGTACTGTACTATAAGTACACGACTTGACTCACTTGAATTAATAGCCTGTGAAATATTTTAATGTTTTATGTCTCTTGTTTGACTTCCCTCGTGTAAGCTCTAGTTAGGCCCAAAACTCTATCATCTACCGCTTGATAACCACATACATTAGTCGATTTCAAGAAATCAACATATTTCATATGAACCAAACTAAATACAGTGAGGCTGTCAGTAATCATAACTATAACTCAGCTGACATAAATCAGCTGAACTCGCTTGGCAACTAGGGAATTGGTATATAATAAACATATATGAAGAGTTTGTAAACGAACAGAAATAAAATGATACATAGCAATGGACTATAATGTGAATGCCTATAACCTATACTATCTTCTTATTCTTCTTCCTCAGCCTGGTTTAGTCTACTCCTGGACGTAGGCCTCTTCCTTCTTCTTCCATGTCTGTCCGTCAGCTGCTGCCCTCAGCCAGTTGGTCCCTGCTGTTTTTCTGATGTCGTCCAGCCATCGTAGTTGTGGTCTTCCTACGCCTCGCTTTATGGTTCTTGGTCTCCACTGGACAAGTCTTTTCTGCCACGTTGCGTCATCCTGCCTTGCGACGTGACCTACCCAGCCCCACTTCATGACGTCTGTCGCTCCCGTGCGTCTTCGTATCTCTTCATTATGCACTCTGTCGCGGAGACTGATGTTCAGCATTGCTCTTTCCATAGCCCTTTGGCATACTCTGAGGCGGTTGGCACTGCTCTGCGTTAGAGGCACTGTTTGAAGGTCGTACGTTGCTACTGGCAGCACGCATGTCTCATAAACTTTCCGCTTTAGGTTGATGGGCATCGCTGGGTCTCTCAGGATATAGGCAACGTTTCCGAGAGCCGCCCAAGTCAATCCCACGGAGGATACTAAATGATTTCATTCGATAAAATTTTGATAATTATCGTATAAGAAAATAATGTAAGATTACAGTAGGAAACACTTTTACACACAATTAGAAGATCAAATAAATTATTAATAAACAATTTCAAAATTAACTTGAACGTTTGCAAAATGTATGCATAGATTATCTTCGGTCTACGTAAGTATGATCACGAATATAGGGCACGGTTAAAGTGGTTGCCAGTAGGTACTACGCCAAAGGTGAAATCTTTATATGCTTGTTCTCATCTATCCTGTTTTCTCCCAAATATTAAATATGTGATAATATTTTTTCATAATTATAAAGATAGCCATAATCAAAGTCAGCAAAACTGCAATACTCGGAGTTCCCTAAAACAAAATTTCCTTATTCCTCGACTGCAAACAACATTTGCACAACGACAAATTTTTTCATTTGTCCCGAATTATATAATGACATAGAGGAAAAATGGAAACACCTAAAGAACAATCAAGAGTTTAAATACAAAATTAATAAATTGTTATTTGAATTAGGGAGGTCTAAATATGAAAACTTGATTTGTAAAGCGTATGTATCACGGTTAATTTAAAAATAATATTGTATATTTATATAAATTATTATGCATATAGTCATAGTATATCATATCATATTTTTATTTATATTATTTCATATCTTTTAGCACTGTTTTTACAGTTCTATTTATATATTGTATTAAATTATAAATATTGTTATACCATAGAGCATTTATTGAAATCGTATTTACGTATATGTGTATTTGCCATATTGTATTACATACATTCTATTATTCTTAAAAATATAGTATTTTGATTTGTATTATCGTGTTATTTATTTATTATAATATATTATTCAATCTTAATTAGAAACATTCATTATATAAAAAATATATTTTTTTTCGTTTTTTAAGCTAATTGTTACAAAAGTTGTATTACTTATTTTAATTATTTTCTCTGACCCGCTTAGATACGCGACAGTTTAGTCCTAGTTAGATGGGCAATGAGCATTTGCTGCATTTCGGTGTTAATTTTTACCAAGTTACTTATACAATTGATAACAATGGGGCTAAATGTACAAAGCATATATGAATGAAGACATAGCTCCCAAACATATATGTTTGGGAGCTAATGGGCCCTTGCTGAGTTGGCCACGAAGACCCATTCTGTTTCAGGGTCGGTCACACTCACGGGTCAACACCCATCCGATGGCCTCCACGCATGGGGTGCGAAGCCTGGGTAGGACACTGGGTCAACCAGTCTCCCCTGGGAATCAATCCTCTGGCGCTCCTGGACGGTCTGCGCACCGAGCGGCGCAAGCCAATCGATTGTGCTCTCCGACTAACAATCGGGGGAGTCTGGGAACTGTATTGTTTCCTATAGAGCGGGGGTAGTTGTCTACCTTACGGCGACTGCTCTTGAAATGACCATTGGCCATCCGATCCCGGTTAAGAGTCGGGCAAAGGACGCCTTGGTCCGCGATAGATTCGGTATACTCCGTTTCACCGCTTCGTAAGGGAGAGGACCGCGCAAGCGACCTCGAACTCGGAACCAATCGAGAGACCGGAGAAATCTGGTCACAATTGGTAGTTCGGGCGCGAGTGCCGCCCGCCAGGTAACATACCTGGCTACTCGCGGTAAGGCGTTGGACTCTAACGGGTTGTGGCGTAGCTAGACGTCGGATTGTTATGTCCCAAGTCTTCTACGCTCACTGCACGGTCGATAGAACGAACAATCGTTAAAACGTCCTGCGGTGACGGGTTCGCCCGTTGTGGTTGACAACTCAATATAATATATGAATGAAGAAGTATTAAACCTAAAAAAAACACCATCCTATCCCATGAGCTTTGTAAACCATTAACTTCCCACAGTCTCGTACTACGTTCAGCCTCTGCAAATTTACTCAAAATTTCTCTTGATAGTACTAATTTGTACTTCTACTCTTTTTGACTCAATGGTGCAAGACTCTGCAACCATCTTACAGCAAATCTACGACATTCGCCCTCGTTAGAATCATTCTAGACTCACTAAAAAGTAAGGTTTTTCTAAGAAGTAAATAGTTCTTCCCATTCTCTCTCCTTCCCCCTCATGACTTCTTCCTGGAGGAAGAAGTCAGGAGGAAGAAAGAGGCAATGCCCGGGGGGCATTCTTAGTTTTAAATTTAGCAGTTTGTATTTCATGCAGACAAACCTACTTGTTATACGACTGCTCAACACAAAAGGAGTGTAATGTGTTCAGGGTTAATCTATGTATGTTTTCCGTTTATTTATTCCACCATAACTTCTAAACGATTAAACCGATTTAGAAGTGTGTGGCATTGTTAGAATCGTTACCTCATGCCAAGTAAGAGTTTTTTTTAATATTACTACTATAAAAACAAAGGCCACAAAAAACGGAAGATATCATCAAAACTGACAAAGGAATACCACGCAGTACTAGAACGCATCTCACAAATGAATAAAGTTAGCCTGATATAGATGAAAGGGCTATGAAGGGTGTCAATTACAATGGTAGAACCTGCCACCCCAGGGACTTATGATGACATCGAGCCATCCTGTCCCCTATCAAGTGAAGTGACTTAGTGGACAAATAGAGCTGTCAACTAAAACCGACGAGCCTATCACCTCAGGAAGTTTTAACGATTAGCCATCTCCCGTAAAAATGAACGCAGAAGACTTGGACAAAACAGTCCACCGTCAAGCACCGCCACATGCCCGTAAGAGACCAACGCCTTATCCGCGAGATAACCAGGTATTTTACCCAGCGGGCTTACATTAACCCTTACTTATAATTGCGACCAGATTAATCCGGTCTCTCGACTGGTTACGAGTTCGAGGTCGCTTGCGCGGTCCTCTCCCTTACGAAGCGGTGAAACGGTGTAAACCGAATCTATCGCGGACCACGTCATCCTTTGCCCTGCTGTTCCACCCGGGATCGGGTAGCCGATGGTCGTTTCAAGAGCAGTCGCCGTAAGGTCTGCAACCACCCCTGCTCTATAGGAAACAGTACTGCTTCCAGACTCCCCCGACTGTTAGTCAGAATGTTAGGCAGACCATCCAGGAGCGTCAGAAGATTGACTCCTAGGGGAAACTAGCCCCAAGGCCAGAGTCCTACCCGGGCTCGCACTTCATGCGTGAAGGCCGCCGGATGGGTGTTGACCCGTGAGTGTGACCAACCCTGAACAAATGGGTCTACGTGGCCAACTCAGCAAGGGCCCATTAACTGTGGACAGCACAATCCGTAATCAAACTACTCTAACAACTGATCCTAACTGTCCACGACTGTAGGTTGCAGCCACAGACAGAGTTACAGAGTTCACGGCGGCCGGTCCAGGTTAGTCCTTCTTAAAAGAGGCTACCGGATAGGAGCTGAACCGTAAATTGAGCCGACCTAAAAACACAATCAAGCCATCAGGCCCAAGCTGCACAGAACTACAATTGTAAGAAGACACACTTTGGAGCATCTACACATCTACAAGTTACAACTGACGAACTCGACACCTCAGGCTGGTATAACGATTTAGATCGCTCTGTCAGCCATGAGGTGATTATACAGAGACTTAAGAGAGGGTAAGAGGTCACAGGAGATTATTGTCAACTACAACAGGCGATTTCGTCACCCCAGGAAGTATTACGATATGTAATTGTTATTTCAACCTGGAATGAACGTAGAGACGAAGATATTCCACTAACTAACTCCGCTAACTCGCCAGTAAGAAGTCAACGGATTACCGCAAGACACTGGGTTTGACCCCAGCGGACGGCCTCGCGTCATTACTATCAGTTTTGGCAGGATTTATCCGATGTCCCGACTGGTTACGGGTTCGAGGTCGGTTGGGCGGTTGGTCGCATGGGCGGCGAACAAGCCGTATGTTTAACGGTGATTAAGTTTGAATCTATCACGGACCAAGGCATCTATTGCCCGGCTCTGAACTCAGGATCAGATAACCAAATGGTCATTTCAAGAGTGGAAGACGACAGGTCAACACCCGCTGCTTGGGAAACAGTATATTTTCATAGTCTAACGACTTCTTCAGTAATTAGTCAGAGTGCACAAACCGATTGCCTGTCGCCGCACGGTACGCAAACCGTCCACTAGCGCCGGGAGGCAATCCCCCAGGGAACCGTTACGTTAGGGAGCTAATGGGCCCTTGCTGAGTTGGCCACGAAGATCCATTCTGTTCAGGGTTGGTCACACTCACGGGTCAACACCCATCCGGTGACCTCCACGCATGAAGTGCGAGCCCGGGCAGAACTCTGGCCTTAGGGCCAGTTTCCCCTAGGAATCAACCTTCTGGCGCTCCTGGACGGTCTGCGCACCGTGCGGCGTAAGCCAATCGATTGTGCACTCTGACTAACAGTCGTGGGAGTCTGGAAGCAGTACTGTTTCCTATAGAGCGGGGGTGGTTGCGGACTCTTGAAACGACCATCGGCTACCCCATCCTAGGTGAACAGCCGGGCAAAGGATGCCGTGGTCCGCGATATATTCGGTATACACCGTTTCACCGCTTGGTAAGGGAGAGGACCGCGCAAGCGACCTTGAACTCATAACCAATCGAGAGACCGGAGTAATCTGGTCGCAATTGGAAGTAAGGGCGTGAGTGTAAGCCCGCTGGGTAACACACCTGGTTATCTTGCGGTTGAGGCGTTGGCCTCTTACGGGCATGTGGCGGTGGACTGTTTTGTCCAAGTCTTCTGCGCTCACTTCACGGGAGATAGAACGACTAATCGTTAAAACTTCCTGAGGTGACGGATTCGCCCGATGTAGTTGACAAATCTAGCCCAAGCTGCACTGGGAAGTACAGTCTTATACAGTCAGAAAACGCATGGTGCGTCTGACAATATGGCCACAGGTTGGTATAACTCAATCAGCCAGTTTAGCCTGTTTTCGTACTTAGGGGTTACAAACATCACTATCGTCGTATGTGTGTCAGTCGGAGCATGATCTTGCGAGGTGCAAGTGACATTAGCATATTTTAGGTGGGTGTAAGTGTGGCCAAAATGAGAGTTATGTAAAGCGGCGATTATATAATTTCGGATAGATGCGAATGAGCCGCCCGTCGGCCGGTGTCGGCTCGAGATTGCGTACGAATCCGAAGTGGCGGAGCGGCCAACCGGCGCATTAAACGCCGCGTTCACTCTCTGTTAATAGGGTTAATTGCCACAGTTGGTCACTCAACTCTGACGGTGAACTACATATCGGGCTTTAACCAGAACAACCTGATTCACAAGGGTTTCCGAAATATGCGCGCATGCCCAATGATGACGTCATAAAGTCCAATTGCGCCCGGTGGCGTCATATCCATTTTTATTTCAAAGTTGACACTTTCCTGATGGGACAATTGAGAGTTACCAATTAGAACGGACTAACCCACCACCTCAGTGGAGTGGTATCAACTACAACGGTGGGAACGGTCAATACCGATATGTAATCGTTCTTTCAACGTTTGCTGATCGTAGAGACTTGGAGACGCAGACATTCCACGATCTAGCTCCGCTATCTGGCTTTATAACTATAGAGATATTATATTGAGATGTTATATTGAGATGTTATATTGAGATGTTATTATATTTAGATGTTATAATATATGAGATGTTATTATATATTGAGATGTTATATTATATGAGATGTTATGTTATTATATTGAGATATATGGCTCACGAGAACTCAACCCTTACCGCCCGATACCGGGTAGTTAACCCAGCGGGTTGATTAGGCGCCTTCGCTACCAGTTTACGGCCGGATTTATCCGTTCTCCCGATTGGTTAAGGTTCGCAAGTCTTGCGTGGACTGTACCTGTTGTTAGATCGGCGGTAATTCAGTTTGAATGTATCGCGAACTATGGCGTCCGTTGCCGATTCATCATTTCAAGAGTGGCTGACAACAGTTGGATGGTGTGGACTACAACGGCGGACCCGTCACCCCAGGCTGGTATAACGACATGTGATCGTTCTTTTAGCCGTGGGAGGAGCGTAGAAGACTTAGACAACGAAACTCCGCTATCTAGCTCCGCCAACTAGCCCGCGAGATACCAACCCTTACCGCCCGGCACCGGATAGTCAACCCAGCGGGCAGACCAAGCGCCCTCGCTACCAGTTATGGCCAGATTTCTCCGGCCTCCCGACCGGTTACGGGTTCGAGGTCGCTCGCGCGGTCCCCTCCCTTGTGTAGCGGTGATTCGGTGTCTACCGAATCTATTTTGGACCACCCGGATGCCCGGCTGTTCACCCGGTATCGGGTAGCCGAATGGTCGTTTTAAGAGCGGCTTCCACAAGGTTAACAACCACCCCTGCTCTATAGGAAACAAAGCCGTTTACAGACTCCCCCGGCTATTTGTCGGAATGCACAATCGATTGGCTGATGCCGCACTGTGCGCAACCCATCCAGGAGCGTCCAGTAGCTGACAACAGGTCAGCATCCACCCCCGCTGTTTAGGAAATCGTATGTCATTCCCCGACTTCTCCAATCATTGGCCGGAGTGCAAAGCCGATAGGCTGTCGCCGCACGGTGCGCAAACCGCCCAGTAGTGTTATCCCCCAGGGGAAAATGATTCACAAGTATGATAGCCTGGGACTCAGAGTCCTTCTCGACTCTCAGTTACTTTATTGACTAAGTTTACATTCATTAAAACTTTACCGTATGTTTCCCCCTCGATTGTCAACAGAGTCCGTGTTATCCGAGTTTTTGATTATCCGAGGTAACCTCGGTCCACGTTACTTCAGATAAGCGATGTCCTACCGTACTAACTGTCGTTTTCTGATAACTAAACTACTTTCAATATTTACACTAAAATAATATAATGCATATTACACATGGATAAAGAAAATATATACCTATCTGAAAAGTATTAATATAAATTTAAGGGTTAGTTATATGTATGAGCAACTTTATAAAGGAATATCGCAAAATGGACCTCAGGTCTTCATTTCATGGCGCTGAAAAGGAGTGATAAGACTACGTGGCAGAATATTGGAGCAATATATTACGCAGGCATTCTGTACTCTCTTCATTTTTTTGTCAGTATTATACAGAGCCTTAATATTAACGATATAATAGACAAAACTTTACAAAAATAAAAACCGACTCCAAAGTTTTTTTATGAAATTTTGTATTTGTTTATAAGTGCAGCTTAAAACGGGCTACCGTCGTAGTGATACTTAAAACGGGCTACCAAAATTGAATGCGTATACAAAATTTTAAGTATGTGATGTTGACCGTTGAGGAGTTCCCTCGTTGGAAGCCAACCCTGGGCGCCGCAGTCCTTTGTGAAACTGTCGTAATTGAATACATATACAAAATGTTGTGTCTTTGCTGTTGACCGTTGAGGAGTTCCCTCGTCGGGAGCCAACCCAAGGTGTAGAATCAGGTCATGCTTACCATAAAAATAAATGAATTGTCATCGGAATTGAACCAACATATAAATTTTCGATTTCGTATGATAATATTTGAGGAGTTCCCTCAATTCCTCATGGATCCTATCATCAGAACAGGATTTTGATAAAAATGGGACCAATCTGTAAGTATATTCTTTCGAATAATAAAATAATTTTCCAAATTGGTTTATAAATCGCAGAGTTCTGAGGTAATAAACATTAAAAATACGTGTGGCACTCGGGGACTGCCGCGGTAAAGCTATTGCACAGCATTTCTAACAACTTATGCAATTATAATTATTTATTTATTTTATTTTTTCTGATATCAGATAACTGCGCTCTATCGGAAAACGTTGAAGTTATTCCGAATCATTTGCGGCTGCGGAATCAAATGATTCGGAATAATTTAAACGTCTTCCGATAGAGCGCCGCGCACGAATTCTTTATTCGATAAAGCAAAAAAACGGAATATTCCAAAAAAATCGTAGATAAAAAGATAGATAATTAAATTATCTTTAAAATGGTGCAGGTTTCATAATAATACGCCAGGTAGTATTTGCGTAGTAGTCGTTTTTGTGTTCGGTTAGAAGGAATGAATATGAGGAAAATGTTCTTGTTTAACATATATTTTTTTCGAATCGTAGGAAGTACTCGTTTAGACGTAATTATCAGTTTAAAATCATTAATTTTCGTTAAGAAATTTCTTCATTCGGTCGCCGCGCTGGCCTTAGGCCCGCGATAAAAACTATGCAATAGCTTAAAAAAAAGATACAACCGAATTGATAACCTCCTCTTTTTTAAGTCTGTTAAAAATAACTTACCCGTCACGTAACCAAATACGTAAATGTAGGAATATTAATGTATCTGCTTCATACCTGAAACAAAGAGAACATGTAATAAATACAACAGTATTTGATAATGTAGATATTTTTAACTGTAGTTGTAGAGATTCAAATCAGCAACTTTAACCCTTTCAGGACCGGAAGTTTTGTGGTAGAATATGGAAGGTTTTGATACATAAAACTGTTAAAGGGCGATGGAAATAACATATGTCGTTTTGTAAAAATTGGTTTAAAAGTTTGTGTACAAATTTATTCTATATATGTGTAGTCGAAAAAGATGCAAAGTAACAACTTTTCCAAAATTTGATTATTTTATTATTGATCTCAGAAATAATACGCACTGAAAAATGTACCAAAAGGAGAAAAATCATATTAAAAAAGTCGCCAAAATATTTTAATTGTTCATTTGAAATCACCAGAAATCGTTGGTCATTTGGAATATTAAAAAAAAAACAATATGTTTAAAAAATATATATTTTACTTTCCTGTTTAAGGAAAGTATTGTGCACGCACTTCTGTGTGTCTGTCTGTGTGTATTCTCCGACGATAGCGCCGAAACGCTTCATCCAAACGAGCTGAAATTTATCATGCAGATATCATTTGGTCATGGTATGAGCTGAAAAGATTGTGGTTTAAATCCGTTTACCCAGGGTTGGCTCCCGATGAGGCAATAAAAAATTATGTCTCAATTATAAATTATTCGTATTCGATAATTATTCGTATTCGACGTTTTAATGTGCCATACCATCGTACAAATAATTTTGTAGACATGCCAGTGGGGACGGTTATAGCTCTCCTTAATTTCTTATCCATTGAGATAGACGTATTTTGCATATCTTATGTTTATTATAGTCTTTGTTTTATTTAGTTTTAATTTTTATTGTTTTTTTCTACGCCAGCATTAATCTACTTATTTAAGTCGGACTACTTATAATGGACTTGTACACTCTAGATTTGATATTCAGGGGGAAACTGATTCGTCTGTAATGCTCTTGAATAATATTTGAAATAAATAAATAAATAAATGACGACGAATTAGTGACGGAATGGTGCAAGCCAGTGGTTAAACCTGACGAAATCATGTTTCCTAGTCATATAGATACATGCTATAAAGCTTTACAGTACTGGCGATGGATTAGATATGGAATACGAAGCGGTGAAACGGTGTATACCGAATCTATCGCGGACCACGGCATCATTTGCCCGGCTGTTCACCCAGGATCGGGTAGCCGATGGTCGTTTCAAGAGCAGTCGCCGTAAGGTCCGCAACCACCCCCGCTCTATAGCAAACAGTACCGCTTTCAGACTCCCCCGACTGTTAGTCACAGAGTCCGCTCACAGACCGTCCAGGAGCGCCAGAAAGTTAATTCCCAGGGAAAACTAACCATAAGGCCAGAGTCCTACCCAGGCTCGCACTTCATGCGTGGAGGCCGTCGGATAGGCGTTGACCCGTGAGTGTGACCAACCCTGAACAGAATGAGTCTTCGTGGCCAACTCAGCAAGGGCCCATTAACTCCCTGAGATGTTCGACAATGGAATGTTCGTCACAGTTTATTCTTTTTTCTTTATTCTTTATTCTCTATTCTTTATTCCATATTTGTATACGACTGCCCAACAAAAAAGGAGAATAATGTGTTCAGGGTTCATATATGTATGTTTCCCGTTTCTTTATTCCACCATAACTTCTAAACGCTTCACTCGATTTAGACGTGTGTGGTATCGTTAGAATCGTAATATCATCTCGAGTATCATAAGGTACCTTGACTGTTTAAATATCAAGTAAGTATTATTATTATTATTATTTATTCCGTAGCCGGCGATTGGGGAGGGGGTCGCCGTCGCAGCCAATACGCTGCTGTCGGTGCCGCTGGATCTCGTACTGCATTCACGATTCGCTTCCATTCTTGACGATTTTTTGCCACGTCTCGAGCATCCCTACCCGACAATCGTTGATTTTTAAGGTCGCCTTTGATGTTATTTAGCCAGGTTTTCTTCGGTGCCGATCGCTGAATTCTCCATTCTGTCGGACGGTCTCGCCAAAGAAGTTTACGTGGCAAGCGATTGTCATTCATTCGGCAAACATGGCCGAACCATCGTAGTCGAGGTTTTTGTACTTCTTCTTCGATCGTTGTTACTAGATCGCATCTTTCTCTAATGGTCTCGTTTCGAATTCGGTCGCGGAGTGAGACACCGAGAATCTGCCTTTGGAAGACTTCGAACTTTTTGAGGTCCGATTGTAGTAACGTCCACGTTTCCGATCCATAAAGAAGAATGGGAAGAACCAACGTTCGGTATAGTCGTACTTTGGTTTCGATGGTAATATTCGATCGCTTCCATATGCACCACTTGAGCGAGGCGAATGTTGCTGTTGCCTGACCGATCCGGCTATGGACATCGGCCGTCGATGCCACTTTCTTTTCCGTAACCAACGATCCTAAACACTTGAATTGTGGGACCTGTTCGATTTGGGTTCCATCGAGGTAAACGCTGGCCTTCGAACCGTCCGTAGTGAGCACTTTGGTCTTATCCGCATTGATTTTCAATCCATATGATTGAGCAATTCCGGATACGTCGTATAAAATGTCCGTTTCTCTAGTTGAGTAGTAATCAAGTAAGTAGTTGTCTAAAGGTCCAAATGTCCAAATGTCAATAAATTAACGTAGAACGTGTGGTAGTGTCAAATGAAAGGCATCGGATATATACATCTTTCTACATATATGGATAAATACACATACAACAAACATTTAATTAAAAAAGGAATAAAGTTATGTATGAATAAAATAGTTCACTTTCTGTAACGGCAGTCTTCTTTTTTATTCTTTTTAATAAATTCAGTTGTTTACAAAGGTATAGTCGTTAATATACGTAATTAATTTAGAAAGAAACCAGATCAGTTCACGGCGGCACACTCATATATTCTCTCAAAACTCATTAAATCTCACATTAAGAGTAATTAAAACTCAACTCTTTGATATACCGGCCACATTAAAACTCAACTCTTTAATAATCCGGCTGGCAACACCACCCTCGCCTGCGCTGTATCGACGCTTGGCGTCTACGGTTCCGTGCAGTTTGGGCCTGCTGAGCTGTTTGTTGTTTTGGGTCGGCTCAACTCACGGTTCCACTCACATCCGGTAGCCCCCCCCCCCCCCAAGGTGGACTAACCTGGAAAGGACACTGTGAACCCCAGGTAGGATTTTAAAGAAATCGATATTTTGACACTTGCATCTCATTACATCTATGAAAACTTAATGTATGTGCATAAAAATAAAGAACTGTTTTTAAAAAACTCTGAGAGGCATGGTGTCAATACTAGAAATAAAAATAAACTTGCTGACCATAAAAGTCGACTCTCCAAAACCACAAAATCATTCAAAGGGCAATGAATACGCTTCTACAATAAAGTCCCAGAAAACATGCAAAATTTATCTGTGATACAATTAAGTCATTTATTAAGAAGAAGCTGTACTCAAAGGGCTACTATAAAATAAATGATTATCTAGACGACAAAGACCCTAGGAAATAAAATGGTTACCTCGATGATTTATATCACGTTATATGTTACAAAAATTTGTTATAATGTCACAATAATAATTTTTATATCATTTATGTATGTTTGTATGCATTATTGACGTCAAAAAGTTACGATTTCGTAATATTTTGAATAAAAAACTTATGATTATGATTATGATCGGTTGTTCCAATCTGGGGAAACACCTCGGGCGATACTGGGCGGCTTGCGTATCCTGCGGTGTTTGCCAATCTACTGTGCACTCTGGCGAATAATCGAGTGGTGTCTTTAAACGTACGTTTCCTAAGCATCTGGTAGTAGAAGTTGTCATGATGATGATGGCAGCTACTCTTAAACTATTCCGTTGGCCAGCCAATAAATACCGTGTGATATTAGCGAGCAAATGAAGTCATGGTCCGCGGTAAAATCGAACTGAATTACCGTTAACATCAGGTGAAGACCGCGCAAGCGACTTCGAATCTGTAGAGGATGGAGTAATCCGTTCAAATCTGGTAGTAACGGCGCGAGTGACTTACAGACTTCAAATTTGGTACACATATGCCTTGCTGCCCGAAATCACATGGTTGGAATATCTCATATACAAGCTACACTAATAATATTTGAATTCCGCCATACATTTAATCAAATATTAACGCCGAGCTGCTTGAAGCTAGCCGAGAAACGAACCGCGCCTCCCTATACCATTGTGTAACGGAACCCAACCGGGTTCGTCCGCCGGCTGAGAGCAGGCGCTCATTGATTTTATTTATGAAATTATTATTCATATCGACTAGAGCTGTCGACTACTATAGGCGAACACGTCACCTCAGGATGTTTTAACGATATTAAATCGTTCTGTCTCTCGTGAGGTGAGCGCAGAAGACAGGACGAAACAGTTAACCGTCTAGTTACGCCTCACACCCGTGAGAAACCAACTCCTTACCGCGAGATCACCAGAGTAATCACCCAGCGCATCGACACTCGCGCCCTTACTACCAGTTTCAACCAGATTGCTCCGGTCTCCCAACTGGTTACAGGTTCGAGGTCGCTTGCACGGTTCCCTCCCTTACGTAGCGTTGAAACGGTGAGTACCAAATCTATCGCGGATCGCGGCATCCTTAGGCCGGCTCTTCACCCGGTATCGGGTAGCCGATTGGTCGTTTCAAGAGCAGCTGCCGTAAGGTGAACAACTACCCCCGCTCTATAGGAGACATACTGTTTCCAAATCCCCCCCACCCCCCCCGGCTGTCGGTTGGAATGCACAATCGATTGGCTGAGGCCTCACGGTGCGCAAACCGTATTTTGTAAATGTTTATTTTTTTTGTAAATACCTTTTATTTTTCGAATAAATGGGTTCTCGGGGCGGTACGGGGGGGGTTGGTTTACCCTATTTCACCCCCTGCGCGTTTTACCCTTCTGGTACGCGCAGGGTTGTCGTAGCACGACATCCCGGGCAGACAAGACGACCCTCGTCGTTATAACTGCCCGGGCGGTGGGCGGGGTTTGCTGCCCTCACCTATCGCCTTGAAACTCTTAACTGGTGCGCAAACCGTCCGGGAGCACCCGAAGTTTGACTCCTATGGGAAACTGGCACGCAGGACAGAGTCCTAACCCGGCTCGCATTTCTACGTGGAGGCTGCCAGATGGGTGTTGACCCGTGAGTTTGACCGACCCTGAACAAATGGGTCTCAGTGGCCAGACTGCAACAGGGCCCATTAGCTCCAGATCAGATCAAATCGGCCCTTGGATACTCGCGGGGATAGTGTTGGGATGACAGCCGATTGTTTCTATTAGCCGACATTGTGATGCTAGTTTCGCCCGTATGACCTGACCAAAATTAAATTTCACTTTCATGACGGTCGCACATGAACGCATCGACAAATCGGTCGACCGACTCGGTCGGTTGGCTGCAGAGCCGCAAGAACTGGTCCCAAATATTCGACAAGTCCATCCAATATGCCACATACGCTCTCAAGCGATACAGCTAAGAGAAAACGGTTATTTGTTTTGTCACCCAGAGATGAGTCTACAGAGCCAGTTGCCCAAACCCATCCAGATCCCAACTTTTAACAGCGATGGTACTGGCAAGGCATTGGGGCTCTCAAGCCCCCTGCTTACCAGTTTTACAAAATGTAAATAATTGGGGAGTCAGCGACAAACAAATGCAAGTTTTGTAAAAGCTGATACTTCCAGATCAGAGAGTAGGACATACAACTTGCGGTGTCAACTACAACGGGCGAGCCCGTCACCACAGGACGTTTTAACGATTTTCTCGTTCTATCGCCCTGCAGTGAACGTAGAAGACTTTGGACAGTAAATCCGTTTATAGGATGATGTTTTTATTTAATATAAAATTAGTAAAAGCTACTTAAAAAGTAGCGAAGGAAATCCCAGCTTGTATTGGGAAATGCTTATGTTTGAATGAGATATACTTACGGATGTGCACGACTTTCGACGGTGCAATGTAAGTTTAAAGGTCCTTTTGCAGTCGACTAACGATCACTATTCATCCATATATCTCATAAATAGGGCTTATCCTTATGCAACACAAAATGCCTTCAATTGAGACGAATTAAGCGAAAAAATAAAAAATTAAACTTGATCACTTCGGCAAAGCCGTTTTCTAAATGAAAGTGACATTACGAAATAATTCAAATTTCGAATGCTACCAACATTTAAAATATGATACAATTGGCTGAGTTTGTTATCAACGAGCCATTAAATCGAAATAAAAATAAAAAAACCTCCATATGCTCAATGAAATGAAAGAAGAAACTTCAATCTTAATTTCTGGCAGAGGAGTTTATAATAAAGATTGTATAATGTTATCAAAATTTTATTTTGATAACATTGTTATTTCTTTAAATTTAAATTTTACCCATTACTGTGTTCTAACCATGTAAAATAAATATATATTTTTTAAATAAATAAAAAACTGCAGACACCTAAAACACAGGAACTGAGATACTGTGATTAATTCGTGTATTAATAAATTAACTTTTAACTAAATTTTACCTAAAACCACAGTATCTGAAGAAGCCGTGTTGTAACCAAACAAAAATATTTCTTAAATGCTTATAAGTATTAAAAAAGATCACAGTAAATAATAGGTTACTGTATTTTAACTTAAGAAATTATGCTTACTGTGTTTTTTATTTAAAATATTCTGTTTTCTTTTTAATTCTGTGTTTTTATCTAAGGTATCTCGGTGACTATCCATCGACAGACAAACCGAAAAATTTACCTTATAGTACTACAACTTGAGATTTTAAAGAACCAAACTTGTATAAACACAGTAAATGAAATTGCTGTGTTTTCATTTACGACGGCAGAACTACCCCCCCCCCCCCCTCCGGAGTGCATATACGCCGGAGTGCATAGTTGATTGGCTAAGGTTGATTTTAAACATAACGGTATTATGATAGCTGACATTCTAGTTGTCATATAATTTAGTATACATCTATTTATGTTTAAAAAAATACGAAGGCATATTGCTGGATTGACAATAAAATTATTTTACATTGATTATTCTACATAGAATTTGCATTTCTATTTTAATATATTATTCTCTCTTACTATTTAATGGCATTAGTATATTTTGATTATTTGTAAGTAGGTTATATTGAATATAATATTACAGCTATGACAACTATCATGATAGTTATGTTTTTAATAATTAAATTTTAAGCATTTAATTTTGTGACGCATCCAAGTGTAGGAATGCCTATCTACTGAAGTAGTTGATTGTATTGCATTGTAAGCGGAAACCGTCCAGCAGCGCCCGAGGTCTTCCCCAGAGGATCCGATCCCACCTGGTTAGGACACAGCCGAGACAGAGTTCACAAAGCCCTTTCCAGGGTCGTCCCTCTTCGGGAAGGCTACCGGATGAGTTATACCGTGTTGAGCAGGTCACATGACCCAAGCGGCACCAAACCGTTAACTGCCACAAGTATGTAATGATTTTGTTGAATGTTATTATTATAGATTGACCAGATAACGAGAGTTCAATGCCAGCATAATAATATGGTATCCTAATCTTTATAGGCCGCAGCATAATATTATCAAATTGTGTGCAATTCTGTCCGTGATCGTAGGTACTATTTAATATTAATTTTATATATAATTATTCTAAAACCTTGGCGGTCGTTTTGCAGTATAAACAACTTGCGTGTGCGTTGCGAAAGTATGTAGGGTGACCTGGTCGACAGCGGCTCAGCAGTACACAGTGAATCACTCGAATGTCGATTCTATACATTGGGCTCGATTGCGTTTCTCTTGAACTAAAATCGGCAATTAGTTCATGTGAGAGACAGAGCAGTACGTCAGAGCGTAATGTGAAATGAACGGTTGTCACTTTTCCGCATTACTACTACAAAACTATCCAACGAAGGTAGAGCATCTACATCTAATACCGCACGAAATGTGTTCAAACTTATTCGGGCGTCGTAGGTGCGGGAAAATTGACGATAGTTCATTTCATATTCAATTCTAAAATATCGCTGTCTCGCTCGGTTGGGAGTTAATGGGCCCTTGCTGAGTTGGCCACGAAGACCCATTCTGGACTCTGGCCTTATGGTCAGTTTCCCCTGGGAAACAAACTTCTGGCGTTCCTGGATGGTCTGCGCACCGTGCGGCGTAAGCCAATCGACTGTGCACTCTGACTAACATCTTGCGGTGTCGACTACAACGGGCGAGCCCGTCACCACAGGACGTTTTAACGATTAGTCGTTCTGTCGCCCTGCAGTGAACGTAGAAGACTTTGGACAGTACAATTCTACGTCCAGCTACGTCACAACCCGTGAGAGTCCAACGCCTTGCCGCGAGTTAGCCAGGAATAAACCCGCCGGCTCGAGATACTCGCGCCCTCACTTCCAATTGTGACCAGATTTCTCCGGTCTCTTGATTGGTTCCGAGTTCGAGGTCGCTTGCGCGGTCCTCTCCCTTACGACGCGGTGAAACGGTGTGAACCGAATCTGTCGCGGACCAAGGCGTCCTTTGCCCGACTCTGAATCGGGATCGGATGGCCAATGGTCATTTCAAGAGCAGTCGCCGTAAGGTAGACAACCACCCCCGCTCTGTAGGAAACAATACAGTTCCCAGACTCCCCCGACTGTTAGTCGGAGAGCACAATCGATTGGCTTGCGCCGCACGATGTGCAGACCGTCCAGGGACGCCAGAGGTTTGATTCCCAGGGGAGACTGGTTGACCCAGTGTCCTACCCAGGATTCGCACCCCATGCGGGGAGGCCGTCGGATGGGTGTTGACCCGTGAGTGTGACCGACCCTGAACACATGGGTCATCGTGGCCACCTCATCATGGGCCCGTTAGCCCCCTAAATCTGACTAACAGTCGGGGGAGTCTGGAAGCAGTACTGTTTCCTATAGAGCGGGGGTGGTTGCGGACCTTACGGCGACTGCTCTTGAAACGACCATCGGCTATTCGATCCTGGGTGAACAGTTGGGCAAAGGATGCCGTGGTCCGCGATAGATTAGGTAAACACCGTTTCACCGCTTCGTAAGGGAGAGCACCGCGCAAGCGACCTCGAACTCGTAACCAATCGAGAGACCGGAGTAATCTGGTCACAACTGGAAGTAAGGTCGTGAGTGTAGGCCCGCCGGGTAACACTCCTGGCTATCTCGCGGTTAAGGCGTTTGCCTCTTACGGGCTTGTGGCGTAGCTAGACGGTGGACTATTTTGTCCTGAAGTCTTCTGCGCTCACTCCAGGGAGATAGAACGACTAATTGTTAAAACTTCCTGAGGTGACGGGCCCGCCCGCTGTAGTGGACAACCCTAGTTGTCTCGTTCGGTTGAACTAAGTTCCTATTTTAGATCACGATGAAACGCAATCAGGCCCATTATGTATACAAGATCAAAATAAATGTTATCATCCTGTGTAAAAGAAAAAATATCGCGACTTCTTTAACTAACTCGAATATTCATTCGCATAATACGCGAAGGAAAGGGGGCTTACGTCATGTCAAAGTTCGACAGAGTAAGATTTGAAATACTTAGCTTTCTTTGTCAATCTAACATATTTTACAATAATTTGCCATTATGCATGAGAGGCCTTGGAAAGTTACACTTGAAGAAAATGGTAAAAGTGTATTTTAAATACACTTTCACAAAAAAAAATATGTGTTGATTTAAGGACTTTGGCAACATCGAATTTTCTCAGCTCTCTTGACTTTATTCTTTATACATTTTAACTATTATATCATTGTGAATTTTTATTTCGACTATTGGAGATTGCCTATTATTACAATACTGCCCAACAAAAAATAGTGTAAAGTATTCAGGGTTCATCTATGTATGTTTTCCGTTTCTTTATTCCACCATTACTTCTAAACGCTTGAGCCGATTTAGAAGTGAGTGGTATTATTAGAATCAGTTAAGAATACCTTAACTGTCAAAGTTTCAAGTAAGTCATTTTCTAAATGTTAAATGTCGATACATTTACATAAATATATCGTGTTTAATGTCAAATGAAACGTCTGATTGAGTACATTCCGGAAATATACATATCTACATATATGGATAAATTCATAAACCACAAAAAAATGCATAGAAAACCGTAATAAAATTACAATAGTCCACTTTCTGTAACGGCAGTAGCGTTATAAATCAGTTAAAAAACGAATTTACCGCGTGAATTTTGTAGCACCCGACGCTTCTGCCACGTTGCAGCCGCCGTTGTCCAAGGTAGACTGAAAGAGTTGTCAATCCTTTGTTAGGCAGATAGGCCGCATACCGTTGCCGTCACTGCGTAAATTATAACGGTGGTGGGGGGGGGGGGGGGGCTTTTCAGTGAGTAACTAAGAATTATCTATAACCTATTATAATTATATTATTTATTTACGTTAAGTAGATGTCAAGCTACTTTTATTTTTTTTATTTTATAAAATTATCCAAAAATAATACAATTGATTTTTTGCGAAGCAGATAAGATTGCATTTGTGTGGATTTTATCCCCCCACTAGATTGTATATCTGTTCTGGGGTGATAGTATTTAAGACTTCACTTTAATCATAGTGACTTCACTTTCTTTCTTTTTTTTCTCATTCATTCCGATCGCTCATTCGTTCTTATAAATTTTAAGGTTATTATAAATATATAAATGTGTATATAAATAAAGAACTAATATTAAATAAAGAAAAAGAAAATATTTAAGTTTATAGATAAGCAAAATAAATAAATATATAGATAAATATATAACTAAATTGACCAATAAATTAAGTAGCCTAAAAAGGTTTCTTACTGTGCACATATACTTGCGAATTTAATTAATTAATATAATATTATCATTTTTTTTTTAAACATAATCAACCGAAAAAATATTTTTCTTATCAAGTATCAGGTGACAGATATGGACCGAAGTTTGATCCCTCAAATTATCGACCGATACCAGTACCTGATGTTTAAGCAAAAATTTTGGAAAAAATAGTAATAACACAACTCTGTAATCATCTAGAAACCAATCACATGTCATCCGAAAACCAATACGGCTTCAGATCCAAAAATGGGAACACAAGATGCAGTACTAAAAATGTCAGAGCATATCACTAGGTATGTAGACGCCAACAAAAAGTGTATTACCGTACTTCCCGACCCCACGCAAGCCCCTGACACAGTATCCCATGAAATGCTCCTAATGAAACTTGGGAAATATGGTATTACAGGTATCGAACTAAACTGGTTTCGCAGCTGTATTGGTTCCCGAAAACAGCGTACCCGGGCAGGCGATTCACCCAGTAATAGTCTCCACAATAATCATGGGGTCCCACAAGGAAGCACTCAAAGAACTCAAAGAACATTCAATAAAAGGTAACTTCATCACACCTTTATATCACTTTTTATTGAACGTCGTAGTAGATCTTGTGTGTTGCTAAGCCGCCCTGATGTTTATATGTTAGTCTCACTTTTTTATTACTCAATATTTAAATTACCATTTTATACGACATTTTATACATTTTATTACGAGTTTTATAAATGTTTAAAAGATGTCTAAATCTAACACCATTTAACATTTACAATTCACAATTATAAACCAATTTATTTAATTACTTTTTTTAAATTATAACTTCTCATTCATCCTTTTTAGCTGATTTTATCGACTGCACAATTTATTATATGGAATTATATTGCATTCGAATGATTGTGCGTTATTAAATAACCGTATTGTAAAAATACTTTATTGAATCTCATATAATTTATTAAAAATAACATATTGTAACGATGGGGAGATGGGTCAGGTAATGTATATAAATAAACGTTAAATAAATGCCATAAAACGCTACATTATATGGTGTACCGTATAAATATAAATGTTACGTGCGTTCATCAAAAACTGAGTTTCATTAGCCGTTTTATCGAGAATCAAAAAACATCGCTAGTGTTTCTAGCAATAAAGTTTTAAAAACGTTCCCTTCTAATACGTTCCCGCGACTGAGTAAGCTTCGGAATAGCTTTCTCTGCCAATCTTACTTATTCTACAAAAAACTTCCATTACACATCAGGGGCCTTGAGGAGGTTCACTTTAAGAAAAAGGTACAGGATATTTTGATTAACCCCCCCCCCCCCCCATTTATAGCATTGAGGATTTTGACAATTTCAATTTTACGCAGCTCTATTGACCTACTTGACTATTATCATTCCCTCCAACACAGCAATGGCTGTCATTGTTAAATTTGTACTCAATATTGCAGAGCTATTTTTTTCGGATTTAGTTCGTTTTTCCACACTGTCATTTATGAAATTGGTAGTTAGGGCTTGTGGCGATGTTTAAGGTTTTTATGGAGCTATTGTAGAGATGACCGGTGACTTATTGGTAGTTGTTGTAGTAGGCGGTGATGTAGAGGATGCATTATTGGATTTATCCTGGTTTTTTTATGATCTCGTGTTGTTGCTCATGGGGCTATGTTGAATACAGCATACAGTCTCTTGTTCCGACATTATACAAAATTGTGATAGTTTCCCTTTTGGCAAATCCCCGTCAGTTTTTGGTCAATTTTTCGGCCGTAGACATACGCCTAAAACGCCATTTATTTCACATGACTCTTCACGGCAGTGTATATGCCAGGTCCCTTGGCACTTCCGCAAGGGCTCTTTCCAATACTGGTAACGGCGATTATGTTGAAGAGGCATTGGTTGTCAGCTATCGTCACTTGCAGAGGTCCACCACTATCGCCCCCACAAGAGTCGCGTCCTCCTTCTAAGCTTCCAGCGCACAATTGATCGTCCGTTTTACCTTGCGGTAACCTCTTTCTGAGAGTCTTTGCATATAGTCTTCGACTTTTATTTATTTATTTTATTAATTTATTTTATTTTATCTGCATCCAAACTTTTCTCTGGTCCTAACGGTCTCCGTTCCATCGGGTTCAGAAGAGGGAGGAAGAGAGAGTGCACCCGTGGTCGCGCGCCCACCTGTGCACTATAATATAGCCTGCGCACTTGACTGCTTCTGAACAACGGACTCTGAGAAGACTAAAGAAGTCACTAGAATATACAATGCAGTCGCTATGGCCGAACACGGCTAGGAGGATATATATCATTCCCTATTCTTTCTATTATTGACTATTTTACAATTGCTTTTTTCCTTTTAACTATTGTCTATTGACTATTATTATTATTACTCATTTGTTTGTATTTGTGTTTCTGCTTTAAAATATCTTGCCTTATGATAATTTGTGAAAATATCGAATATTTGTTTGATCATTTAGTACTATTGTCCACGTGAAAATTCTACGAAATTTTGTAAGAATTTTGATTTAAAATATTGGAAAATGTTGTTTCTTCTATACTAGAGAAATCTGCGCTTGGATGTTCAACGTTCATACCTTGCAATACCGACGTCATGCCTTATACCTTAATAGGTATATATTTAAATATTATACTTGTTATTTTTGTTAGTTTTTGACATAACCAACTGTAGGAATTCCTATCAACTAGTTTGAAATAAATAAATAATAATAATAATAATAATCCAAAGTGGTAGTAAGCCGGAAAGCCAGGCCAATGGGCCTGGCTCACATGAACCTCCACAAAATGGCAAAGCCTAGTAAAAGAGGTCACGGGCCTTAATCACGCCACGTTGACTGAAATACGACTGTCTTGTTACAAGCTTTTATTTACCTTACAATGGGCTCGATTGCGTTTCTTCGTGAACTAAAATCGGAAATTAGTCCGTGTGAACGAGACAGGGCAATACGCTAGAGCGAAGTGTGAGATGACTGTTGTCACTTTTTCGCATTAAAACTGCCCGCCAAGGTCAAATCTTACACCGCACGACATATACTCGAATCTATTCGGACGAGTATAAGTTCGGCAGGTAGTATTTATCGACGATCGTTCGTTTCATTTACCGCTCTAACTTATTGCTCTGTCTCGTTCGCTTGGACTAATTTTAGTTTTAGTTCACAAAGAAACGCAATCGGGCCCAATGTTTGTTTGTTTGTTTAGTTCAAATCTTGCAAGCTGAATTAAAATCACTTCCTCTTATCTTATGAAGTTAAAATGTCACATGTTGGTTCAGTTCCGATGACAATGCATTTTTATGGTGACCATGACCTGATTCTACACACAGGATCAGCTCCCGACGAGGCAACTCTTCCGCAGTCAACAGCACAGACACACAATGTTGCATACGCATTCAATTAAGAAAGCCCGTTCTAAATTTCACCATGACATGGCTGCTGCACCCAGGGTTGGTTCCCGATGAGGGGACTCCTTAACGGTCAACAGCACAAACACAAAACTTTATATACGCATTGAATTATGATAGCCCGTTTTAAATTTTACCATGACACGGCTGTTACACCCAGGGTTGGCTTCCGACGAGAGGACTCCTCAACGGTTTCAACGCATTTAATTATGATAGCAAGAGCATGAGCAAGCTAGAAAGGCTGTGGAAGAATCGGGGTATAAGCAAGCGGACTAAGGTCAGGCTGGTTCGAGCTCTGGTTTTCTCGATCTTTCTCTATGCATCGGAGACATGGACCCTGAAGGCTCGGATACGCACCAAAATCGATGCACTGGAGATGTGGTGTTGGCGTAAAATGCTAGGAATCCCATGGACAGCACGCCGCACCAACAAATCTGTCCTGGAAGAACTCGGCATCCAAGTGAGACTCTCCACCGTATGCATGAGAAGGGTCCTGCAGTTCTTCGGTCACGTTGCCAGGAGAAACCCAGAGAATCTGAAGAAAATGCTTTTCGGAGGTCAAGTGGAGGGAAGAAGAAGCAGAGGCAGATCACCGGCCAGATGGAACGACCTCATCAAAGAAGTTACAAAAGGGTCAATACAATCTGCGACCCGCCATGCAGAAGACAGGTCGAAGTGGAGGAGTCTCGTAGGCAAACTGTTGTCTAGTGGCCACGATCCTCAGTAATGAGGGAACGACGGAGAAGAAGAAAGAATTATGATAGCCCGTTCTAAGTTTCACCGCGACAAGGTTGCTGCACCCAGGGTGTGCTCGGGATGGAGAATTTTTTAATGTGTTTTTATTTACCTGGTTTTCGTAAGGGTTGCCAATTTGGAACACTATTGACGGATGCGCTGCAATTCGAAATATTAAGGCGACATGAGACCTCAGAAAAATATCCGAAATTGGCGTACACGCGAAAAAATAGGGGGGTCAATTTTGTAGGGTTTGACCAATAAAAATCCAGCGTTGACGAAGCGTCAAGCGCAAATTCCACGTCCGCTCGCGCCGGTTACTAGGCGCATTCTAAATGCTCTATCGCAGCGCTAGCACAGAATAACTATCTTTACGCAGTGGTGGTATAAGGGTGTTAATAACAAAGCATATTTAGCGTCACTCTGAGAACGCTCTCACGTTTTAATTAATTGTAATTAATTTAGGGCCTAAATAAAAATTGTGACTAAGTGCTGCCCTAGAGAATTAACCAGTCAATATTATAAAATTATAATATAACACATTCACCGCTTACATTATAGGAGTAAACGCGCCTGAACGTTAAAGCCTTAATGTCCAAGGCGATAAGCAACTTTTTTGAGTTTAAATTTTAAATTGGTTCCTTATCGAGGGATTAACTTAGAAACGTTTTTAAATTAATGCTTATGTTTTTCAAAACACTCATAAAACTAAAATTCTTCAGATATGGTCGTTCCTAGGTATCATGTCGCCTTGAACAAGCCATACACAGTGCCGAAATGTTTCCGTACGCTTGATGGGTTGCTGAGGTTGCCCCATAATAATTATGATAGCCCTTTCTAAGTTTGTGGCTCCCGACGAGGGGACTCCTCAACGGTCAACAGCTCAGAAACTATATTTTGTATACGCATTTATTCAAAGATCTAAGTTTCACCGCACAATTATGCTGCCGATTTGTTCTGAGAATACCATATGGTGTCGACTCGTAAATATCCACAAAAAAGTAACAGTAAGAGCGGACACAAACTGCGCCCACAGCGCTAAGGACGCGACATGACACCCCTGGCCCCACTTCCGTCGCACCCTCTTCTCGCATTGCCTTGTAGCTAGTGAGTAAACTTACTGGGTGTTATCATTGATTTTATAGTGTAATAAAATCAATGGTGTTATTATACTGTGTTTGGGATAAGGTGCTGTCTGTTTGCTGTTACTCTGTTTGATGTTACTCTGTTTGCTGTTTATGGTGTGTTGCATATAGATGATGATTTTCATGGTCATGATAGTACAGTAGGATTACATTAGCGTATATCTCACGAACGTCTAGCCCTTTGGATGCTGTATACAAGTTCTCAGAAGGATACCGGAAGGGCTTTTTTTGGATTAATCATAGTGACTTTTGCGGCTTTGTAAGAGGATTAAGTTCTGTATGGGCCGACACATACTCTAGCTGCGCCTCTGGCTGTCCTGTTCGTAGCATTTTCCGTTGTCCGTTTGCTGTTGCAGACAACTCGTACGAGAGACGTGTGTCGCAAACGCCACGGTCGAACTGCTGCCGTTGGGCAATCGCCGCTCCGACCGGAATCGACGTCGCACACTCGGACATTAACCGCCACTTATGACAGCATATAAACACATCGCCCGACGAACGCCCATTCGACCATTAACCGTTCAACGAATCACCTCTAACCATATTATTATAACGAATAACTGTTTTAGGCTATGTCACTTAGGCCACTCTGAAAATTTTGGGGAAAATCGTTAAAAAACGACGCTGGTACCACAATTTATAGTGTCCAGGAGATCAACATCATTTGGACACCATTGTATTACATTACATTACATTTTCGTCGTGTCCAATTGACGACTAAAGACCGCTCTTGGACGTGTCAAAATAATTGGGTTAGGTAGTAAGTTTCGTTTACTCTTTACTGAACATACATAGGTAGTCAAGAATTAACTACTAGACTGTCAAACTATAAATATAAATAATCAAAATAGAAGCCTAATATTTGAAGTAGTTAGTAATTCGAAAAGATTCGTAGTAAAATTATTCATCGTAATATTCAAATTGTCAGTAAAATGTTAAATAATCAAATTAAATCTACGTTATGCATTTTAAACTAAAAGTACAGATATAAGACCATGTAAAATGATCAGACAATAAGGCTCTACTTTTTTAAGTAATTTAAATGGGCACAATATTTGAAAAATCATGGCCAAATTCGGCCAGATTATAGAAAGGCTTATCAGCATTTCCTTGATGTTTTTTTTTAATCTTATGTCCACCAGCTGTTTAAATTTTGTAGGTAGTAGATTTTGTAGGTAGTAGGTAGTAGAATTTAATGCTAAGGTACAAGTAGTTTTTCTGTTTTTTTTTTGCTAGTCGTATTCGGGGTATGCATAAAAGGGAGCTACCGCGGGTATGATGCGAGTGAATGTCTGCATTAATTGGTGTTTCTGCTAGGTGCTGTCTAGCATACATTAAACACTGGTATATGAACGCCGAATACATAGTCATTACCTTGCTCCAAGATTAATAAATATTTTAGGAAAACCATTCGATATTTCAGGACTCAAACAGATGGTTAAAACACGGGTGACACATGCCTTAAAATGCCTCTTTCAGTGGTTGATATGTAAAGGATGAACGGAACTTAATGTATAATCATGACAACTTTAAAATAGCAACTCATTTATATAGACGTAATTTACACATGGCACTGAGATGACATATGGCACTGACACGTGGTCGCTAACTATTGGCCTCATACACAAACTCAGCGTCGCGCAACGAAATGGAGAGAGCAATGTTGAAGTGAGGAAATTTGCAGAAGAACCAAGCTCACTAATATAGCTCGTAAAATTACTAACTTGAAATGGCAATAAGCAGACCATATAGGAAAAAGGTTCAACCAGGGACAACCGTTAGGAAAAAAAGGTTCTCGAATAGCGACCACTAACCAGCAGACGAAGTGCGGGACGACCCTCCACAAGATATACCGATGACATAGCCAAGGTCGCAGGAAGTAGGTGGATGGAGGCAGCTGAAGACCGCTCGTCATGGCATTCTTTAGGAGCGGCCTATGTCCAACAGTGGACGTCTACTGGCTAGTGATGACGATTATAATGAATCTACACACCATCACATCGCTAATAATAGGTATAAACTATCTGTATATGTATGAGTGAATTCACAACCTATCGAAATATCGGTGTTTGACGCATTTTAAAACGCCTACATCACGCTTATTTATTTTACATATTCGGAATCAGTGTGATAAATGTGGTGAGGTGACATTAAAACATCTTTAATGTACATTAGTTTGCTAAGTTAAATAAATACATATTTTTGGACTATACATTGTATATGACATTGCAGCTAACTGCTTACTCTTGAATATAAACAGTGAAATTAATATTATTGCTATATATAGAAGTCCATCAGTTTCTAATATTTCGCTATTTCTAGAAACACTTGATAACCTTCTCCATGATGTGTCTTCCAAAGAAATGATACTGTGTGGAGATCTTAACATTTCATTATGTGGAAAAAAACACAACCAAGTACACGACTATCTGGATGTAATGGCTTTACATGGCTTATATTCTTTGATCAATAAACCAACTAGGGGTGCTAACTGTCTCGATCATCTTATGTGTCGAACAAAAAAAAGATCCGCTGCTGTCATATTTGAAACTGCTATTACTGACCACTACCCGATTTTACTAAAATTGTCAGAATGTAAAACTGAAACGCATAATAAAAATATAGAAATAAAAAAAGATAGTGTAGATTTTGATAGTTTGTGCAATAATTTGGCACAGGTTGACTGGTCGCCAGTCCATAGTGCTACTAAAGTCGATGTTGCTACTGATTTTTTTATAACAACTCTCACAACAATGACGAAACATAACACTCGTACTCAGCATCACAAAATATCACATAAACATAAAAAATTGAAACCGTGGATCACTGATGGGCTTTTATTTTGTATTATAAATAGGATAGAAAACGAATTTACCGCGTGAAATTTGTAGGACCCGACGTTTCGGTGACGTTGCAGCCGCCGTTGTCTAGGGTAGACTGGAGAGCTGTCAGTCCGTTGTTTTGCGGGTAGGCCGCAAACCGCTGCCGCCACTGCGTAGGTTATAACGGTGGTGGGGGGCCGGGCTCGGAGCGCGGGAATTTTTAAAATCCGTCTTGCACACAACACTCACTGTATCCTGTTTTACGTCTTTGCGTTCGGCGTTCGGCGGCGGGAACATTTTAAGAAGAGGGTTCCACGTAGAAGAGAGTTTGTAGCCGTCATCTCTATTGAAGTTCGGAGTTCTTCTTATTTCAATGGCTTCCCGGATCATGCGAGGAAAGTAGAATTGTTCCTTGGATAGAACAATGGGATTTTGAAACTGCATCCAGTGGTTACTTCCGCTATCCAATATATGTTCGCAGATCGCCGATTTTTCTCGCTGAACGTTTTTAACAGCTTTGATGTGTTCTGTCATATGGAATATTTTGTCTATATGGAATATTTTGAGGAATTAGCCATAAAAACCTCCAAAATTAAACCCATTCTCTGGCTTCGCTACGTGGATGATACCTTCTGCATCCTGAAAGGCAACATTCAAACGGTGAAAGAATTCCTGGGTCATCTAAACTCCATACACCCAAAAATCAGTTTCACCTATGAAGTAGAGAAGGACGGCTCCTTACCATTTTTGGATGTCAAAGTGACGAGGAGAAGTGACAATACTCTCGGACATACGGTATATCGGAAGCCCACACATACGGACAGATATTTGCATGCAAGCTCACACCATCATCCCTACCATCTACGTTCAGTGCAAACGTCGCTCGTGAATCGAGCACGCGATCTATGCGACACTGAGCATTTTCCGAAGGAGATGGAACATGTCAATGATGTCCTTAGGAAAAATGGATACGGAAAATATCACGAGACACGCACACGATCTAATACGGACGAAACTCAAAAACCGAGCAGATCAAGAGCATTCTTACCATACGTCAAGGGCGTGACTGATCGAATAAGTAAGATGCTAAACAGATTCGATATAAAAACGATCTTCAAACCGACCCAAAATATAGCTCG